>BMAW01071147.1:254397-272318 GCA_019974015.1 Nephila pilipes | reverse complement strand
TATATATATATATATATATATATATATATATATATATATATATATATATATATATGTTTGTTATTTTTTGTGTGTTTTGCTTAAGATTTTAAATACATTCAAAAAATGCATGGAACTCTTAAATATTATTTAACTTTACGCCATTTAATTTTTGTTGTTCTCTAAATCTAAGATTAAAAGACATGCATTCAATCTTTGATTTGGAATGGATTTTTAATCAAAGCTGATTTTATCTTTGAAACTATGTAATTTCATAAATTTAATATTATTTAGAAAATTATAATTATTTTAAGGCTCTGACATTGTTATTTACAGAGTTCCAAAAGAGTAGTAAATAGAAATAGCTATTAATTCCCAACATTTTCTGATATAAACACACACACACACACACACACACACATATATATATATATATATATATAATTAGAATTTTGATTTTAATACAAATTTTAATTCAGTCGTGGCACAAAAAAGAAACTTGAAGATCTTGAATTAGGAATTTGTTCATGTACATAAGGAAAATACATTTTGATAGCAATGGACTCGCGTTCATTTAGTCATGATAAAAATAAAGAAGGGACCGAAAAAGTTCCCTGTTCGAGAAATCAAAGCTAGAATTATTCAAATCACGTGGTTCTGGATGTAGGGATACTTAAGTATTTTGTATCGAGATGTAGAGTCAAGTGGAGATTATCCCTACTGCTTTAAAGTGTGATAACGACTGAATGAGAAGATTTCAAGAGCGCATGTTTACATAAATTAAATATTAAAATGGAATGGTATCAGGAAATAAAAATGAACTCCTTACTGTGATAGTTTAAGTTCAGGATAAATTAGGAAAATTGAATTTAAGTAAAATCATTATATATACATGAAAATAATTTGAAATTTAAAACTTCTTTTAAGAATAATGACTAAATAAAAAAAAGGCGAATTTCAAATTCATGATTGTTTATTACTTTTTATGAGAGAGAAAGACAATAAGTATACATAATTTTTCCGGGGAAGGCAAAAGATGCTGCTCCACCTTCTCGATTACATTAGAAGGGAGCAGAAGAGAGCCTTTTTTACCTTGCAGGTTAATTTGTAATGGGGTTTTCAAGGATTATTTTCAAATCACATGGTATTCACATGGTGTAAGATGAAGGGATTCTGAAGGATTAACAGGAATTATTTTTGACCGATTTATGACAATGGGAAAATTGATTAAACAGATTGTATGAGCGCATGATCTAATAAAATAAGAGGATAATTTGGAATTGTATCAGAAAATAGGGATGAATTCTTTATTTTCTTAAAGTTGAATCATTACACACACACACACACACACACACACACACACATATATATATATATATATATATATATATATATATATGCATATATATATAATCAATTTAATTTTAAGTCGTGTTTTGTTATCCAAAACATTGAACACTTAATTTACCTTTTGTACCTTAAGAATTAGTTTACCAAAGAAAAACGAATAATTTTATTTAATCTGTAATACCTCAGGCGTGTTAAGCACTTGTCCTCTCATTCTATGAGAAACGAATACATTTAGTTACTAAGGATCTTCAACAGAATACATTAGTCTTATTCATAACTTCACGTACACATAATAAACCTAAATTAATTAAATAAATCCTCGTATGTGACCCCTACCCTTTCACTCAGTTTATCATTATCCATATTCATTAGTTCTAAGGCTTGCTAAAATCTCAATCTCGAATAAATCTAGTAACGAATAAAGTCTAACATCGACTTATTGAATTATTAATTACTGGCAATGCAAAGGTAGATAATTAATGGATAAAGTATTTAGAGTTTGTATTTAAATATACATTCGCTTTGGATATATAGAATTCCAACATATTTCATAACTATGCGAACTCTCAAGGAATTAAAATTATCAATTCGAAAATATTTTCTTACTCTCTATTATATTTATAAAATAGAATTTTTCAAATTATTGATTGAAAAGAAAGATTTTTTTCCAGAAAATACTTTCACCATATCATAATAATTTTTCACCATACTAGAGACATTATAAATCATCTCGTATTTATAATGTGTCCGACTTGTGAACGCTTACCATTCACACTTGCTGTCAAGCTTACCTCTTTGAGGATAAACTGATAATTCTAGCAAAGAATACCAGCCGAAGTGAATTGAAGTTGTTCTGTTACCGCTATATAAGGTTGCACACTGGTAAATATGGAATCAGAAACGTCGCCGAGAAAGTGTTACTCAGTTGTTAGCTGGTCAGGTCGTCAGCAATTGTTTTTCTCAATTTATTCTTCTTTTAAATGTTTTAAATAATGTAAATAAAATGTTTTTCTAATTAGAATGTGTATCAATCTTCTTGTGGGATATTTTAAAACTTTTTGATCCGAAATCAGTTGAGTGACTCTCACAATTGCCGTATTTAGGATCACTCTAAATATCGAGCTTATGGTCACTATCAATACAACCTTTAAGGAGCCATTATTTGGACATTTTGAGTCTTGGCTGTTGCTTAGGCGTGTAAAATTCCATTATGTATATGTAAAAACTGTAGAATTAGCTTACGTTTTCAAATTGCTACGCTTCTCAGAGTCGGTTTGTTGACTGGATAGTATGGGATGTTTTAAAATTTTTTATTTTCTATCGCAAGGCAAATACAAATATAAAAAATTAGAGCAAAAAGAAGTGACTGAAATCATTATCTTAAAAGTTCTCTTGCACACAAATGAAACGTCATTTCTGAGTCACCTTCAAGTGATGCACAATGATTCGGGTGTTCTCCATTCATTGGATCCGCCAAATTACAGACAGGGTAGCCAGGGGTCGCAAAGATTCTAATGCGATGGATATGCTCTGCCAGTCAGTCATGGCCGGTTAGGAGACGAAATTGAGCTACAGCTGGCCAGCATAAACTGCTGGAAATTGACAAAATCTTCAATTCTCCTACCATTAACATTATCCTATCTTGAATTAGTATTTCATAACTTTTATCCATTAATTGTTTTATATTTAGCGTTATAGTATGGAATTAAAGTGCCGAACCCCCCATTTAACGATATCGTTGAGTCGCCCGTTCCCAACAACATCACAGTGACCAGGTTTCCATTGAAACACCACATGTTTCATCTTTAAAAACAACTCCCACAAATACTGCTGACATTGAGACATTTCCTCTGGTGAGGGTGGTCTAATTGAACTAATAGCCTGAATTGCGACTTGTGGGAATCGGAAAATAAGACAACTCTTGTCAAATGTTTTCCTCAAGCAACCATAAATATATTAGAGGTATTCGAATAACCTCCATTTCTCCATCAAAAAAATGTTCGGTATTTCATTGCAGAAGCATTAGAAGGTGAAACAGTTCGAAAAGCCTCCTGAACCTATAGTAGTGAGATAATCATAAAAGGATCCATCCGTATATGCATACGACCACTCAGATTTTGGGTACCTCATGTCAATAGTTTCTAGAGCACAACACCTCAAAACATCTGTAAAGTAATTTTTCTTAAAATGTTCGACTTGAAAGACACAGATTTCTTTCAATCCATACAATACTAAGTGGATTAGATGGCTTTGGAACAACCTGAATGTCATCTGATAGTTCAAAGTTCCGTCTAATATCCCGGACAAAAAAAATCCTTTATAAGTTTGAACAAAATCTTTATGAGTCTTAAGATTTCTTGTTTTGTTGGATAATTCATACAGTAAGGATTTTCAGATCTAATTAATTTCTTATAAAGAATTCAGAGTCTTTTCTTCTACAATAACTTTAATGGCCTTACTATCTTAGTCTTGTCTGTCAACAAAAGCAAAGCATCAATCACTGTTGATTTGACCGCCCCAGTAATGAGCCTCAGTGATTGATTTTGTAAAGGTTCCTCTTTTCTCAACACTGAACACCTTCCGGAATGAGTGGTTCGCAGCGGTAATTAATTAAAGGTAGGATAAAAGCCTTATTGGTAGTATTTAAAGTTGATCTATGGCATCCCAAAAGTGATCCAGCTTTACGATTTAGAACAGTCCATCTTCTTTAAAAAGAGATTTGAAATTGATTCAGTAGGTGATCTCCAGTTCAATTTATTGTCAGAAGTTACTCCCAAATAATCAAACTTGTTGGAGTAGATAAGGGCTATATTTCTGTACTTTAGATCAGGGGTGAGTGCCTAAAGTGAAAAAAGGTTGACAATAAAATTCGAAGCCATATAATTTTCAATGCACCAATCTAATAAAATATCAAGAGCCTGATTAATTTTCCTATGTATCAAGGATTTGTATTTTTCTTTGGTACCTGTGTCCAAATGACGATATCATCAGTAAAGAGCAAATAATTGACATCTTTTGGTCTTTAAAGCAGGAACTAAATCATTGATAAGTCGTATGTTCTTTTAAAATCAATAAAAACCGCTATTAAAATATTTCTATTATCCAAAGCATCCTTTACAGTTTGGCTGAGGTGAGTAACCTGATCTGTTGTTGATCGAGTTTTACGAAAACCACCCTGTTCCTTGACAATTAAGTATATATCTTCAAATATCTATTTAAACAATTAAAGATTGATTTCTCCTTAGTCTTTCGAAAGATACTAGTGATAGATATTGATCGGTAACTACTAAGCAGTTTGGGATCCTTATTTTTCTTTAAAATAGAAAGGACCTCTTCCCTTATGCAGGCACAAATCCTGACTCCCAAATTCTATTAAAGCTACAAAGTATAGTATCCCTATCTGTATTGCTCATATGTTTCAAGAATTTTACAAGGATGTTGCCCTCTTCTGAAAATTTCTTCACTGTTCTTTCTTCAATTAACAACCAAATTCTTCTGAAGTAAAAGGAGCTGCAAAAACATTAGGAGTTTTACCGGAGTTGTTCACTGTTTGCTCAATTTCTTGAATTGGCCTCTTCTTCTAGTTATTTGCGTAAATTAGCGGAAAACGTTAGTAATGGCTTTAACTGAAGTTAGACAAGTCCCATTGAATGAATTTGGTTCTTTTATAAGAAACGAGTTTTTATTTTGCAATTTTAAAAATATTTTGTATGTTTTCATGCTATCTTCTTTAAAATTCATATTAGAAACAAAGGAAACAAAAGATTTCAGTCTTCCCTCCAAGCCACTGCTTTCTTGAATAAAGCCACCTGTTTTCTCAGGGCATTCCTCCTCGCTGGTGCATCCTGGGCAACGTTCTTGTAACGGCAAAGTGGTCTACAGTTATTGGCAGTGTCTTCTCGTCGCCATTCTCGACAAGTTTCAGAGGTTCGTCTTAGTGTTTTGCAATAGGACGTTGGTGTTGGTCACTACCAAAAAGAGTTGTGTGGGATGTGTAAAGCAGCAGAGAATTTTATCCCCTTTTAAAATCTACTTTTAATTTAATATATATCAAAGTATTTCAGATTCTGTAAATACACCATAAACATTAATTTATCCAAAAGTTACTCACGGTTATGTTTATGCTACAACTGCAAGTGTATCAAATTATCTATTGTTACAGAATATCTTACAGACTAACAAATGTTCTTCAAATGCTAATAAATCTAATTAGCACAGGCAGAGGAATATAGTAGCTCGTCACAACACTTGTTTTAATTATTATTATGTGTATTACTTTCTCTTCTGTGTTGTGTCTTTTACCATTACAATAATATTCAATTAAATTAATGTTCAAAGTTAGGATTTAATTGTGTGGTTGCCAGAATGAAGAAAGACTTTGTCGAATATTTATATCGTCTACAGAGCTCAGAACGTGTATAAACTAATTAAATAAACGTTTTCATCATTTAAATTTTTATCCAGAGGGATTTAATTTCGCTATCCCTCCCCTTTAAAATTGTATTGAGGCTCGGTAATCTGGTAAAATCAATAATCCGGCATGGCAATGAACAGGAATTAAAGAGCGCTTAATGTAATTCTCTTTGCGTCACACTCACACAGATTTTTTTCTTATTAATACATATTATTTGCTGTAACATTTATGAAGAAATTTTTATGCACACCTAATTCAGTTTTCACACGAACTTTTTTTACATTATTTTAATTTAACACGAATTAGAAGAAGAAAAAAATAGTTCTCTTTTTACACGACATATTTCGATTTAACACGATCGATCCAAGTTGTAAGACGAAAATTCTGCTTTAATTTTGTTTTTATAACTGCAACATTGGAGGCGAGGAATGTAATGCGATTTTTATTTGTGAGAATTCTCCGAATTTTAGGACTTCAATATGTAATTCTGTCTGTTTTGTTTGCATTTTGAGTTAAGAGATCAAAATGAAAACACCTGAGACATTTGTTTTTATTTGAACTTTTGACTGAAATGTTTCAGACATATCAAAACAAATCTCACGTAAAACTTTATAAAAGAAAATGGCTTCCTCTCAATACGAAGCACGATGAGAACGAGCGAATCGTTATATTTTAATCTTATCTATACTTTGGTCACGCGCCCAACGAGGGGTAGGAGATACATATTTATTAATGCTGCGTAAAAGTCAATAAATGGTGGATAATAGTTTAAAAACTTTTGTTTTATTCATTATAAATGAAATATATTTTCAGATAATGTTATATAAATGACCACTAAAAAAAGCGAAAAGCTATTGTATTATTTTTGCTGATTTCTCTTAAGACTGGAACCAATCTTCTTTTTTTCCATAGATGCAATGTATTCTTTACACTAAACGTGTCACATAAATTATTTGGGGACGTACCTATCATCTAAAAACAGAATTAGGTGTCTAAACTTAAGAAATATTTATTGTTTATATAATATGTATAACACTTTTATACAACATATCGAAGTAGCTTTATTTTAAGCTCATTTAAGACATTCAAAATTTAAGTACTATTCTTATGCATCTCATTAGAAGCGAATTTAGTTCTTATGCAACACATTGAAAGTATCACGCTTGTATTTTTAAAAAAATTTAAAGCGAGAAAAATCTGTAATATATTTTATTCATTTAAAATTTAAATTTTAAATTCTCCAAAATTAATACTTAGAAAAAGTTTAACATTATTGCTCTTGGATTAAAAAGGGTGTGCATGGTATCAATAATTCGATAATCTTTTATATTTTCTCTGACTTACTGACACGGAAGTCTTATCGTTCTATAGAACTATTTTTATGTAAGCCTACTTCGAGACATTTCGAACTTTTGTCGTCGCCGATAAATTGGTGTTGCCATCTATCCGGAAGCTATAGGGAAATTCAGAACTTTTCGATACTTCGACGTGGCATCTCGGATGCACATTGAATATCAATGAAGGTCGATAATGTGTGGGGAATCGATACTGTCACCGTTGCATCTCATGCATCATCAGCTGAAGCACAAGTTCTTTTCCAAAGATGTAAGATGATATTATTGATGTTCGAACCGAAAAAGACAAATCATACCATTACTTCATATACATGTACTTGGCTGCATATATTGATATATATTTAGAGATTTAGTCAATGTTCTATAATAAATACCTAATATTTTCGGGATTTCAGGTTATTTGATATTTTGACAAACTTTTGCATATTAAATTATATCCCTCCGTTTAAAAATTAAGAATATGATTTAAATCTCATCGTGAGTTGCACAAGTTTAATTAATATTGAGCGGTTCGCTCATATTGACATTTTATATTCCGATATTATTCAATTCTTCTTAAAACCATGTTTATTTACTATATTTTAATTTGTAAGAATTAAAGCGAACTGCATCATCTAGTTTTGATACATAGGATTCCTCTCAAACTGAAAGTTGTTCCAGAAGAATATATTTTAACTTTTCTTTTCTCTTAAAATCTGATTCTGATTGAAGTCCTCTGAACCTAGTTTTGGATTAAGGCATCAATGAAATTGGAGTTGAAACTCGTACCTTAGTTTTCCTTACTTAAAAAGTTACTTTTGTTATACTTTGGAAGCTGAGAAATTTTGTAAATAAGTTGTTGGAATAAAAAAATACTATTCAAACTTTTTGCTTATTTCCATTTATATTAAATCCAATTAATTTGGTGGAGACTGATTTTGACTCTTTCAAATATTTTAAAGTTACACTAAAATATCATCGGACCCTAAAATATGTTGAACCTAAATAATTATTTTAATTTATGCTAAATGAAAAAATGGGTATGTAACTTTTTCATCCATTTAGCAATTAATATTGAATTTGTTATTTAATGGAAAACTTTTGTCCTTCGCCAAGAAAGGAAATAAAAATGAAAACTACATAATAACAAAATGTAGTTATGAGTTGTGTTTATTTTATTTCTTTATCACATCTTGCGTCTAATTCAATAATATTTCATTAATTATGTTATAACGACTTGATCAATGTTCAAAAGTACGAGGTCCGTCGCCAATAGCCCTCATAATGCTTCTAGAGCAAAGTTAGTAAAACCAATCAATAGATACGTTAAAACGAATTATCGTCGTGATTATGAGACATAGTTAAGATAATCACAGCCAAAAGTCTTTAATCACTTAATTCAAACTTTGGATAAGCATATCAAAATAAACTAATAATATGGAGAGTTTAACTAACAGCTTTGTTAACAAAATATTATAATGTACAATTCTGCTTATTTGGGTAACTTTAAGCAGTCGACTTAAATTAACTGGCTCCAATTCATGTAGATTTCTAGGAACGGAATCTTGGTCAGGTATACACGCATATTAAATCACCTTATAATTGCTCGAACTAATATAATGCCCCTTTGATTTTCTACAATTCTTCAATTTTGTGACCGTTATAGCCTAGTGGTTAGGATCACGAACTCGCAACTCGAGTTGTTTCCGTCGAGTCGAAGGCTCAAACCCTAAAGATCCCCTGTATAACGGAGCTGATGCACTTTTGAGACGCCAAGTCTTCCTGTTTGCACAGTGTGGTAGTTTGAAGAAGGAGGTACCAGCTTGGTTGCCGTTCTCGTTACTTGACCGAGGTTCAAAACTATGAGTTCCGTTACTAGTAACCTTCGCGTTGCTTCTTAGTGCATGCCAATCAATCTATCGAATTGATCGATGGAATTCCTCGATGTCTTTCATCCTATTCCCTGCACTTCTTATGTAGTAAGGTTCCTTTTTACGTATATCACGGTTCTTTCACAAGATCAGGTTCTTATGTTATGCATTGTTATAAAATATCTCCAGAGTTTAGTTAAAAGGAAATACGTGTGAGAACCAACGTTAAGCATTCCAATTTGAAGAAATATATCCGATTTTATATTCAACTGCTTAATAATATTGACTACATTTTTGGAAAGCAGTCCTTAAAATATTGCTCCTTAGAATAATATAGGACACTTATGAATACTTTTGTTATTAAAACATTATTTACTTGGCTAAAAAAACTTTAAATTTCAATAAAAGAAAAATGAATGAAAACTTTTTTAAGATATTAATAAAATTTAATATAATCACAGCATACAAACATCACTTTTAAAGTTATATTATAGGAAAAGAAGAAAAACACGAAACTCGAATTTTTTTATATCAAAGTTTTTCTGTTAATGTCTTCCAATAAGAAAAAATATTCATTTTAATGTCTGTACCCTGCAGTCAAGTCCAAATGGTAAAATATGTTAGTGTGAGTGTGTGTGTTTTTCCAATTTCATTTAATTAAAAAAAAAAATTTCTTCAAACTAAACATTCTGATTCATTTTCTAAAGCAGAAACGGGTTTACATGACATTTTAACTTATATAAGAAATCTACAGCGGAATGAATGATCCGAAGAATTTCAATATAAAAGTGTTTGACAAAGCACCAACATCTCTGGAAGTTTATGGGACTCCGAAAGTATTTCATCAATACTTTTATATCTTCTTTACCCGAGGCAAACAAACTTCTGAAGAAAAGTTTTGTCGAAGTTTCTTATTGGAAATATTTCATGCTGTCCTTTCTTTTGAAAGTTATTCAGTTTCCATATCGCATTGAGTTTCTATTTATATTAGATCCAATTAATTTATAATCTTTCCCAAGATAATATTTTAGTCATTTTCATTTTTTTAAAAATTTATGTTAATAAAAATTATAAAATTAATAAAAAAGATTTTCTTTCTCATAATTTAGTCAAGCGTGTAACAAAACACGATTTATTCCTCTTCAAATCGCCACAAAATGAAACTATTTAGATTTTTTTCTGTTTATTTGTGCTTCTTTTTTTAGCAAGATAAAAGAGTATATATTGGACTCGTTCTTTTTCGATATCATGATTAAGGTATTAAATTCTTATACAAGTACATCTTTTAGTTATGTGATGCAAAATAAGCTGTTTTCTATAGAAGTATGCGTTCTCCTGATAATTCGAGTGTGACCTTTTGAATGTAAATTTTATAAAACACACGTTTCCATTTCTGTATCTAGATTTTTTTTCGCTTTTAGTTTCATTAACAATTATTATCTCCTCATTTTCAAATAAAACCTTCGGTAAATTAAAAATAATGTATTTGAATCGTGAAGTGCTTCCAAGTAAAACATCAATTAAATAATAAGCAACTAAAAACTACATTCATAGTGTCCTTCTAATATAAATAAAATAATAATCATTTGAAGAAATCAACAAAATTAATAATTTGATAATCCCGAAGATGATTAATTTGATAAAACTCATTTTTAATGCTATTTTTAAGGTCTTTATTTAAAAAGTTGGCTTGGAGATTTTTTTTTGAGGCATTTCAATAAAATTCACAATTCCAAATAGCTATAACCTAAGGTTGGGAATAAGCAAAATGGGATTTTTTTTCCCGCAATGAGTTTATCTCTCCAATTTAGTATTTATTCTGATAGGTTTTATTTATTACTTTAATTATATTAAGTTTTTCTTCATTATTATTATTACTATATACTGCTGCTTAAAGCTTTATTTAAATTTAACACTCACACACACATATATATATATAATTAAAATTTACTGATTTTTTAATATACACCTCTAATTTGGTAAAATTTTCAAATATAACCAACAAACAGGTAAATTACCGGTATTCTATAGATTGGGAATATAAAGTAAAAAGTCATAATAATATTCTTGTATACTGTGGATAAAGTATATAAAAATAAATTGTGTATATGTATGTATTCTAAACACATATAATATAAATAAATTTCAGCAATTTCGTAGCAAATTATAAGTAATATTTGAACGGGCATAATTTTTCACGATGAAAACGGATACAAAATATATAATTAAATACGTAGTCCATTTGACAACATATTTTAAAAAAAAGATATCAAATAAGAAATATAACTGATAAACAATTTTGATCTAATTTTAGTATAAAATAATTCCACAGAGGAAAAAACTATTTCAGATTGCACACTTTTAAGCTTAACAATCATTACCCTAAAAACATTACCGTAAAATTGTATATTCTATTCAAATATGTATTTCTTCTTATATTTTACCGTTGAAAGTACTTTAGTTCTTTTTTAACAATTTTATTAAATTTTTATAAAGTATTTTTGCATTTTTTGGTTGTTATGTATCAGGTTTAGTTTTCATCAGTAAATTAAATTTTTCTTTCATGTAAAACATAATTACAGTAGAAAACGAATAGGGTATATTGAATTTTTGGAGTCAACAATATTTATTATTTGTTTCAACCTGGCTGACCATAGTATTCGTAACGTTTTTGTTGCACGGATGTATGTTTTCGATCGACTCCATGATTTTATTTTTTATTTATCTAGTTTTACTTGTTTATATTCAAACAAATAAATAAACTATGGTCCATCGATAAATTCAAAAAGTACATATATATATCTGCGTGAGTAATTATTTCCTAAGTCAATTTCCTTGCGAGAACTTTATTTTAATTCTGAACTATTTAAAGCATTACCCTAATAATTTTCTATTATTAAATATCCGCTTAATGGATACAAAATCAAAATAACGGCAAACATTTGATGACTTAATATCACACCCTATGGACGTAATATCACTCTGTAGGTGAACTAATCAATCAACATACACCTTTTAATTTCACGGTTTTGTGGAAGCTTTTTGAACATTAGAATTACTCGTATGCTAAGACAGTTTCCTGGAATAAAAATGTTCATTCGATGCGCTTTTACTGTGAGTGTGTTACCTGCATCCGCTTTGAAACGCTCACTACTATCTGTATATACAATTATTCTTGTAAATATAATCAGCATAAATAAATGTAGATGAATATGAAAAATTCTTGAATATCATCTCAGTTTTAAAAGGCACTCTTATTCACATGCTTCTATACATATACTCTTTTATATCTAATGTATATGATGGAATATATAACACATCGATCAATAACTCCCGAGACTAACCCAGAGATGGCGCTTGTAGTAAACCAGTAACCAGGTCTTTCTAGTGTACTAACCTTTGCTTGAAACGTGTCAAAATTTTAAGTCGATCGGACCAGGAAAAAGGTTTTTTCCAAGTGGGTGCCGCGATTGCTTTCGATGGAACAAAAACAGCAACGAGTCGATGATTCAGAAAGCTGTTTATCGCTATTTACTCGCAACAGAAAAGATTTCTTGCGAAAAAAAAGAAAAAAAAATTTGGGGAAAAAAAAAAAAAGATTTGGAAAAGCGTTGGAACGATTGTATCACCCTAAAAGGTGATTAACAAAAGGTGTTATGTTGATGAATAAAAAAAAATTTGCAACAAAAATGTTGTTTTCAATGTTAGACTCGGGAGTTATTGATCGATGTGTTATATATATATATATATATATATAGTTATTATTTGATAAAATATTCATATTATTTTTTTAAATGTGTCTATTGGAGAGTATTGAAATCACAAGTGCTTTCAATTGTATATAATTTTTTTTTTTAATAAATCACAAATAATGTTATGAGACTAACATAAAGAAAGTCCTCTACTTTCGGCTTAGATGATATAGAAATGCAATTTATTTGATAAAATGAAGGGGACCAGGACTTTAGAGAGGAAATAGAATGCCTAATTTAAAACTTTTTCTTTTTTGTAACATTTATGTTTTAAAAATTATTCGTACAACTTAGGAATTTTGTGAGCCTATTAATGATATTTCAATCATTTTATCGAATTATAAAATTATCTTTTGGTCCGACAGTTTTTTTCTTTTTAAGCTGAATATGGATATGATTTTTCAGATATATTTACTTTTAGGTGCCATTTTTAAAAATAATGTACAGAATATTTTACTCACACATTACATAGAAAATAATACATAAAATATAGTGAATCTACTTTTTTAAAGATATTACTGTATATTTTCTTTGAAGAAATAATATAACTTCGTAATTTTGGAAATTTAATTTTTTTTCCTTTTTCATATAAAAAATTAATTCTTAAAAATTAGGTATTATTTTTTGAGAAAAATATTTTAGGTTTAATATATGCTTAAGTATTTAATGTAGAAGCATTAGGAATTTGGAACTATTGTGAGAATATATATTTTTTAAAATGGTACCTAAATGCAGATATATCCCACAAAACATGTTCGTATTCAAATCAGAGAGGAAAAAAGTCTTTAATACGAAAAAATTACTTTTTTAGTTCGATGGAAAGATTGAAATATCATTATTATTAAGCAGACAAAAAAATCTGAGCTGTATTAATAATTTCAAAAGATAGATATCATAAAATGAAGGAGTCTTATATAAACTATTTCAGAATTGCTCGGATGATCTGGTATCCTTAATCATACATAGCATTCATAATTACCAGTAGGATCTGAGCATTTTCTAAGAATTCAAGCGATTATCTAGTTTCCAAATAAGCAATAAACCAGATTGTCATTAATAACGAAATGTTATTCTCACCGTACTAAATTTTCATTCAGAGTTTACTATCGTTCCAAAGGAAGTTAATAACCTTAGTTACATGCAACACTCGTAAAGTGTTTTACAATTAGCACCTGCTACTGTGCATCGAAAATCACCTCAACAACTTTCATTGCCCGTAGAAGAAACTAAAGGCATTAACCGTTTACATTGAAGCATATCCCATGCAGAAGCCATTGAACAGATAATCATTACAGAAGCCATACTGCTTTAGTTGAATCTTTTATAAGTTCTGGTAGCATTCCTCTTTCCCTCATTCCTTTTTGATGAGCTAAAATAAGGCATAGGGCTCTATCAGTCTCGCTTAGAATGGGAAATGGATGACGCAGTTGCTCTTTTGGAACGAATAACACTTAACTCCCGCATTAAAAAAAGATACAGAGTAACATTTTTCAAATTCTTTTAGAGTAGTGATGAGCAAAAATCGTCAGATATGTATCTCTCTATTGATATGCTGCTATTTTAACATTCGTTGGATTGCTATGAGGAGTATATATCATTCCTTATATATATTTTTATAAATAACTCCTCGTATTTACATAAACATTTTACAGTAAACTCTCCAAAAATTAAGAATAGAGAATTTTTGTCGAAGCTAAATTTGAATTTAATTCGGAATACACAGACCACACATTTCTTTCTTTCTTCTTTTTTTAATTTTTTTTTGGCTGACTATACTACTTAAACAATGAAATTTTTAAAATTTACTTTGTTTGTAAAAATGTTTTAAAATATTTGATAAGATTTAAATTAAAATACTAACGCTTCTTGGAGCATATATATTTTTTCAGCAAATTTTTTCTATCATAAATATTAATAAACGAAATAAATGAGAATTTACTTAATAAAAGAAAATTTAAAATGAATTATACATTTAGTTATTCGAAAAATATAATCAAATGTTGATGGGGTTGTAAGAATACAGAATTTAATTGATAAATTTATTTTTTTTCATAAAAAGTGCAGTGGGATAAGTAATATTTTTGTGGTTGGCCTTTTTACGAGGGAGGTTCTAAAAGTAAGTTTAGTCGCTTTTTTTCAGGAACTTTATTGACAAAAAAAGTAAACTTTGTCATAATGACCTGAAGACCATGCACTAGTTTTCGATACAGTCGCAATTGACATTGAGAAATTTTTCGTAGCGTGCAGTCAATTTAAAGAAACTATTCTAATAAAACTCGGTGCCCTGCGATTCAAGGAATTAACGTACAGCCGGCTCCACCTCAGCATTGTTTTGGATGGATCCGAACACGACCAATACGCATTATAGACGACACATTTGACTCTGTTACGAGCCTATCTGCACACTAGCAATGTCGACATTTGTGGATGTGGAGAAACGGCCACTTCGATCTTCATCCTGTAAACTCTGCTTTTCCTCACTGAACATGCAACGCAAGCTTCCAACCATTGGACGAGATATGACTTGTTCACCATACATGGTCTGTAAGAGTTCATGGAGGATGGACACATTGGATCTACGTGCCAATTCATACCAGATAACAGCACACACTCTGCCATTGCCAATCACGCGTCGGGTATGACGGCTTGTTACTATATGATGCTACAATAGCTCGAAATTTATATAGATAGCTTATTTGGAGTGTTGACCTTGGTGACACGGACTTGGATTTCACTTCAGGCTATCAGGAAGGGGATAGTTGTTAAAATCACTTGTTGCGGAGCGGCTCTTTAATGTAATGACATGATTTAAAGCATGCACTTGCTTTCGGTTTGCTTTTTTCTTTCTTGCTTGCTTCTTAGAAGTTCGAAGGAGAATTTATGGCCCTTTATGGGGGTTAGGGCTTTTGGTAACAGATGCTCTCAGCGGTTCCTTTCATTCGGTCGGTTTTTATTTGTAGCTACAATCATAATGAAAAGAAAGTATTTATATGAGACTGCTGAGATTTGCAAATTAATGAATGAATCTGACAGTGATGTTATCGAAGGTAATCAAAATCTGTACATAGCCATTGAAGGGGGAAAAAAAGGAAGTAAAAGATGTGCTCTTTGCTCAAAATCTTGTGGGAAGCGTCAAAAGTTGACAAAATATGTGTGTAAGACATGTGACGTTGGACTATGCATTGAAGAATTTTTTTTTTATAAGAATACCATGCAGCAAAATAAGATTCATTTCTTATATCTTAATATTCCATGTAATGGTACATCATTAAAATGGAATTTTTACATGGTATACACCATGAAATTTATGTAACAAATGTAAGTATATTTTTGTATTTTCTTGAAAAATATGATTTTTTATGTAATAGTTTTTATGTATAAAACATACAATTTTCGATTCAATCTTTTTTCCTTTCGTATATATTAAGTTTAATACATTTTAAATAATATATGTAAAAACCAAAATATTTTAATGAATTGACGATTTTAGAGGAATTTTTTTTTTTTTTTTTGCGAATTAGGCTTAATATCTAAAATCGTCTGGGCACAGCGTGACACTCCGCGGTAAGAAGCCGCGGGCCCAGAGAAGCACTTCTTTTTCTCCCTCCGGTAGTGAAAGGGCTAGACTATCACGATCGCAATGTTACTGAAGTAGCGTTGTTCACGATTTTTTATCGTTCAGTTAAAAAAAAGAATCTGATGATGCTTCTAACACTCTGTCTTTCAATGGCGACAAACAGCCTCAGCAGACAGGGAAAAAAAAACACCTATAATTTAAGAATGACCTATAATAGCACCAAATAGCACTTCCCTACATTCATTTTTAAATACGACAATCCATTCTCTTCTACATTTCATTTATTCAAAATAAATAAATAAATAAAAATATGAAATCCATTGGAATCAAAGAAACGTGTCGCTGATCATACAAATTAATCTGGGAAAAAAATTCCTAAGCAAGTAATTGAAGTGAAAAACGAAAGGTCATTGAATTAAACAAAAATATACTATTATCCATATCTAAAACGTCTTATTTTCTCACAAAAGCTCAACATTTCTTACCAAAATCAATGCTTTTAAAACTTAAATGTTTCTCTTCTCATGTATCAAAATAAATATACAAAGTGCTGGAATAAAGACGGAGTTTGCGTTATTAACAGCCCTTCTGTTCAGTAACATTAAAAATTAAGAATAGCTAAGATAGAAGCTCTGCGAATTTCAAAATACTTCTTTGTGCTCTCTCTTCTTATTGTTTATCAAACACAAATTCTAGATTACTTTAGATTTTGAAATTTTTTAATCTAAATTTAGTATTTTTGTCCTTTTCATTTTATGTTTAAGTTTCGTTCGGACTTTGCACAAAGACTCTCATTAACTTTGAAGATTCATGGAATTTTGTTTGTTTTTCCGTGTTAATTTTCATACTTATGTTTGATAGGTTATTAACATTCTAATATTATATTATGGTATAAGAATCTGTAACAGAATAATTCTTAAAACTTAAATATAAAATTATTTATCTCTATATATTCCGTATTTAATAGTTTGGCGAAGTGAGTCATTGTTTTAGCATTAAACTTTATAATTTTAAAATAATATTAAACCCTCTAATGTATTTCAGAAAATTACTTTTAACAGTTAAATATAATCTTATTTTTTAATGTATCTATACGAAACTTTTTGCGTGATAATTTTAAAATTAATTTTCAACCCATAAACCTTTCAAACATGGAAAGTATTTTATATTATTACTACTTCTGTAAAAACGAATAATTATTAAAATTGATATAAAATGCTACATTTTGTAATTAGAAACATAAAAAATGTTAAAATAAAGTTGCGCTTTTCATATGCCTTTATTTCATTGAGTGTTAGCTGTTAAATACTATGGAAATTTGGTCTAAATACAACTTGTTAGTTAATTTATTGATTTGTAAGAGTCAATTAAATCGTTTTCCGTTTGTAAAGGTATTTGTATTATGATGTAAATTGTAACAAACGGAACTAATTTACTTGCATTGAGTATTATAAATTGGGTTTAAATTCGGTCTGAGTGTTTGCTTTTCAATTTAGTGAAAGCAGAGTCGAGTTTTAGAATTCTCTCCTGCTTATAAAACAATTACAAGCAGTTTCGAACTCCGAACAAACCATTAACTTCCCCAGATAAATTTGAGAGTAAATACCTAAAAGTAAAATTTAAGTATTATTAATATGTAAATTA
>BMAW01071147.1:199248-240603 GCA_019974015.1 Nephila pilipes | reverse complement strand
ATTTTTGAGATTTTTTTTGGTGTCAAGTATTACGTATTTATTTGAGGCAAACTCGCGTGATCTAAATGCCTTTCGTGTTGGAACAAATTCTTGGATTCAAGCAATTATCTGATACACATAATTACTTTCTTAAATGGAAACACGCCACTGAACTTCTCAGTCAAGTGATATCTAAGTCTTTTTACGCGCATTTAGTTTTTGTACAGAATTTGATTTCATACATATTTTTTTTAGTAATCTCTTTCATTTTCAGATAATGTTTTAGCTTTATATTAATAATATTAAATATCATATTTTGTTTCCTTATATATATATATATATATTATTATTGTGTGTGTGTGTGTGTGTGTGTGTGTGTGTGTGTGTGTGTGTGTGTGTGTGTGTGTGTGTGTGTGTGTGTGTGTGTGTATTTATACACACATAGAAAATATGGATATCTAAAATTGAGACTGACCTTCTTCTGAAGAAGTACGCATGCATGAAACGCCAGCGACCAACAGCTGTTTAGCATGAAACATTCTCTTTTTGAATGCAGTGCCTCTCATTAATGTGAAAAATTCATATAGTAGTAATTCTGACAAGTCATTTTTATTTCTTAAGAGAACAATTATAAATTATAAAATAGAGAGGAAATGTTGGCAGAAATTTCTTATGAAAAGTGGAAAAGCCACTACTGAAATATAATTTATTGTAAAAAGGTGTATAATGGCAATGAATTATATCGCGTGCAAAGTGTTTTGGGTAATTTAATCGTTTCAAAATGGTCGAGAAGACGTAGAAGATGAAGTTACATTCGGATTGCGTCAAAAAGGATGGCAATATCAAGAAAAATCAGTAATATGGTTCTATCAGTTCTCAGAAATTGAAATATTCGGGCGATTGATTAGACTGTAAGAATTGACAAAGGATTCATATAGCAAATTTTACATAACAATTTTAACATGTATACAAACAGTGTGCGTCAAAATGATGCCTAAAGTTCTCGTTCAAACAACAAGAAGCTCTCAAAAGTTTTGTACCGTTGTCACCCCAAACTTATTGAAAGGGAAGTGCGTGTGACGAATCATAGTTTCTTGCCTTATGATCCTGGTAAATACGCTAACCCCAAATTGAAAGAGCCCCATCTTCGCGAGAGTCAAAAATGCACACGAACGAGCAAATAAGAAAATCAAAAGAAATTATGAATATTATTTTCGATGTTCATGGGACAATTAAATATGTTGCATCTACGTAAGTATGAACCTGCGAACTTACTGTACATTCTGCTCATTTTAAATAAAGAGATTTTATTTTTAGGGAAAGAGGAAAATTCTGTATGTTTAAAGAAATATAAATTTAGAGTTCTATTTCTCAAGCGTTTGATGCCAAAAATTTCATTCTATCAACCAATCTAAGCGTTTGAATTTTTCATTTTATTGTATAAATTTCAGACCAACTTATATTTTGAAAGAAACTTGTGGTTTTTCTTATCTGTAAATGAAAATTGCATAAACAAATATATTCATTAAAAAGTAACGTACGTTATCTTATCTTAAGAATTAATTTAATTGAATTCATTTCAATAAGAAATAATAATAACAATAAACACTCGTTTTATGTTAAAACGCAGACTATGTTCCCTCAAATAAAAAAGTGAGATTTTTTTATTTGCAAAAAAGGTAAAAAGCTACAGTTTAAATTAGTTGAAATTTTGTTCATTTCCCTAACATTGGATTAGTTAATTGAAGTTGAAACTGGGTTATTCTTAAGGATTACTCAGTATTAGTTAAAACTCTTTACTGTAAAAAAGACTGAGGCATTTCTTAGGATATTAGCTTACATTTATAGAATTATGAAGTTTGTTAAGATTCTAAATCCTATTAAATATCATTGCTCATTTCTCCATCTTCTCGTAATCAATCCGTCTTGTACCGTCCTGAATAAATATATTGAAAATATTTCCTCTCGTATCTTAATCCATGAACTTCCAGTAAAATGGCCAATATGCTTGAAACATGTTTGGTGGGATAATTTTATATTTTTATAAGTTGTTCGGTAGTGGAATCAATTAAATTTCTTTAATTAAATCATTTGCTGTAACTACTTTCGTAACTAATACATAAAATAGAATTAATGGAAAATAATAATATCGCAGTTCGAGTTTTGTCTCGGAGTTTTTCAGTATAATTTCTAATACGTAACTTATTGCAGAAGTATTAATATAATAAAGGATGTATTCCCTAACGTCGAGGGTTGACTTTTAATTTGTAAAGAATTTAGTGCGGAGTATCGAGAATGAAAAGAAATTAGTAAATTTTTAATTTATCTAAAATTCTATCTTTAATCTATCTAGCGAAAATGAAAGACGATTATAAAATTATACATTAACTTGCAATTTAAAATACTATTATAGCATGTTATACAACACCCCGATCAATGTCAATGACTGCAGATTTCCAAATAAAGCTGAATTCACTATACTGTTTTCTGGTTTGAATGTTTTAAATCAAAAGTTGTAAGTAAAAAGTTTAGAAATTTCAATGAATTGTAAAATATAAGAAACAAAACAACTTCCTAAATATGAGTTTAACGAATGTAAAAACGGAAATCATTGCCATATTAGCTCGAAAGTAACTAAAAAATTATCATAGTTTCAGAAGCAAACCTTTCAGAAATTTAAACCTTTCCCAGAATTACTTATAATAATACAGAAATGCTATTTATAGAATCAAAGAAATGTTCGCTCTCTCTGTCGATTTCAAGAAAATCCTTACACTCTTGTTCTATTAACCGAAATTGCTGGGAAAGCATCAAATCCAGTTCTTACAAGAGAGTTATAATAACTATCGCGGTGATATATTTCCAAATATTCTACTAAGAATCTATTTTTTCATTCATCATTTGTTTAGATGCGTGGAATTTTTTTCTGAATTCCTCCGTAGAGATTTATTCTAATCTAAATGAATAGTTCCGAGGCCTAAGAAACCAAAACTGCAATTCAGAATATCTAAACTTCATTACAAATTCAGGTACATTCTCTGTAGAATATTCTTGACAAAACGTTTTCATTTTCACGAAATCAAAACACCATTTCAGTTCCAAGAAAATTATTGTTGATTGTGATCGAAATCACCTGCAAAAATTCATTATTATGAATTACTGATCATTATTTATTACATTGATTTGTGTATTACCTCTTACAGTGATTTACTAATATATAACATTTGCAGTTATTGCGTATTATAGATGGTATAAATTGAAAATTTCTTATCATAATGAAAGAGATCTTTGTGCCGAACTTTTTTGCACAAAACATGAGGTTCTCGTATTATAAAATTCTTGTCTAATTATGCAACTTTGGTAAAAAGCATATCTCCGAGTTTCGTACATTAAATAATCTAAAGTCACCTTATAAAATAAAGTCGTATGTATATATATATATATATATATGACTTTTATTTTGTTTGTGTGTGTGAGAGAGAGAGAGGCTTCTCGTTCTAAGGAATAACTATTGTCCATATATATATATATTTCCAGAAGGTGTACATAGTGAAGACATTTTGAAAGTGTTGAAATTATACCTTTATCGCTTTAACACGAGAGAGGGGCAAAAACAAAGAGAAAATTACATGGATAACGTCAAAGACGTCGCTTCAGCGTCTCGACTATAGAGGAAGAGTGATATTAACAGCTTAAAACTATGAAGGAGTCAAATACGTAGTTTCAGTCTCGTGTCTAAAGTGAAAGAAAAAAAAAAGGATCTTGCTTGGAATTTATGTGCAAGGATTTCTTCAGATCACACGGTATTGGATGGAGGGATTTCTAGGTATTTTAGTTGAAGATTGGAAGTCTAAAAGAGATTATCCCTACGATTTTGAGGCGCGAGATTAGCTGACAGAGCAGGTCTCAAGAGCTCGTGAATGCATAAATTAAAAGCTTAGTTAAAAAGGAATGGTATCAGGAAATAAGAATGAATATTTTACTGATAGTTATAAAAATTAGGGAATTAAATTATATTTAATTTAAATCATACACACACTTGTAAATATATGTAAGTGTGTGTGTACTTAAGAATTTATGTAATGTGTATTCGGAGGTATTTTCTATATAATTAATTCTTCTTTCACTTTTATACTAAACATATTTTTGCATATATATTCTTATTAAAAGCGTGTGAATATGTTTTGAAAATTTTTGAGATAATTATTATTTTGGTAAAAATTATGTGTTGGCTTCATTCCGAATTGAGGGACTAAAAATTTTGGAATGTGATATTTTCTGCTCAAATATCAGAAACAACCTCTTGCTTTTTAAGGCCTTATTTTTTTATATCTTTGAATTTGTCTGGAATGTATTTTTTTGTTCGTGATAATGTAAATTTGTTTAAAATGAAGCAATTTTTATAAAAATGGGTCAGTAAGTTTTGATGGTTTTCCCAAATTTCGAATGAAAAGCATTATTAGATCTTCTTATTACTTCTTTTCAACTCTTGTTTATAATATATATTTGAAAAAGGTTTTGCATGTATAAAAACGTTTTACATTCATAAATATTAATGCATGTTTGGCCTACATTTGAAAAATAGTTTAATGCATGAATAGAAAATTATTGTTTATAAAAAGAAATTGCATACAATTTTGTAAAAAAATATAAATTCAATGAAATAGGGTATTTTGAAAAAAATGTTTTCAATTTTTCGTTTTGGTATTTATTATAACCAGTAAAAGCACTTTTCCGGAAAATAGTTTTGTGATAAGCGAATTCTTTGATATTCAATAAAAAAATATTTCTAGAGTTTTTTTTTATCAATTAAAATTTTTAAAAACTCGGACTTGAAGTTTTGGAGAAGTTTTAAAAATTCTTATAGTGTTTTATATCTTTGCAATGGAAGTAGTTACGACGATATAGTAGCAATTATTATTTCTTTTAGATATAATTTTTAAATCATATTGCGAAGTTAGAACTTAAATTTAATTGCTGCATATATTTTAAGAAGGGTTAAATTCTGTTCCAATGATTCTTCCTTTCTAAAATCTCATGCGTCTTCCAGAAGTTTATTGTGTCCAAACGCTTGAATTCAGCTCTCGGATCGTGACTCGGTGTGTTAAATAGGATAATGTTCTGATTTCAAAATTACTTGATTGCAACTTCCTTAACCGTATCCGTTTTGAATTAATTATCCTTATTTAGCCGAAACTGAAAATCTATTGAATTTATTTAGCTTTATATAAAATAGCTATTTTAATTCTTAGTACATATTGCGTACATTTGACTTTTCTACATGAAATTTTAAATTTCACTAGCTAGTCAAATGAAATCCAAACTTCCATGCTCCTTCTTTCCTAAGTTCTTGGAAAAGAGATAGTGTATTTCTAATGCGATAGTAAATTTCTATCCTCATGCGATAGTATATTTCTAAAGTTATTTTCTAGACAAATGTTTGAATGAAAGAAGTGTCTTATCTATAGTCAATACGATGACAAGCAATTACATTCTATTTTCAGTATTTTTTGAAATCGCATTTTATTATATTAGTAAAATGTAAGTTATTTCTATATTAGTTTAACAGTTTGGGAAGTTAAGTTAAATGCTTACAGTTTGTAAACATTTAAACTCTGAATTGATTAGATCCAATTATGTTCAAAGTTATAATATTCTAAAATCGACTAGAATAATGCACAATAAGTGAAATTTTAAATAATATATTACAGAAACTTAAGCAATCACATGAAGGGTGGTTTTAATTTCATTGCATTTTTTAAAACGATATAATGAACAGAACAAATGTAAATACTGTTCCATACAAAATTTTGCAAAAGATCAGATTTAGCCACAAGAAGTGCTAACCATTTTTAAAAAAAATAATCATCCAGTTATTCAATTAAATATAAGAATTAAAGCAAACGATAAAATAATGAAGAGTATAGTAAATATAATAAATTATTTAATTAAATATAATAAATTATTTAATTAAATATAATAAATTGTTTATTTAAATGTAATAAATTATTTAATTTAATTTATAATATTTTAATCTAAATTTAATTATTTTATTTCTTAAAAAGAATTACTTTTTGTATACATTTTGTTTCAATCCAGTAAAAAATCAGGAGGAATTCATTACGATATATTTTTGTAAAAGAAGTTCATTACTGGCAAAAGCAGGCATCAAACATTGACGCAAAATCTTTTACGGTAAAATTTTAAAAAGTGCTCAAGTGACCCATTTGTCTTTGACTGAAACTATAACCCTTTTAATGGATCAAAACTTAGGCGGCGAATGAACTCAAATGTAACTTGTTATCTAAGCTCACAGCAAAACTTTTCAAGCGTACAAATCTTTCATAGAATATAAGTTGCACACAGGCTAATACCTTATTAAAAAAATTTTAAAGTTTCATAGATGGTTAATATTCCTCATGAGACACCTCAATCAGTATCGCGTAAATTTGATAAAAAACCACATACTTAAAACTTGCACAAGAGCATCTTTTCTAAGAATAATAGCTTTGAATACCAATAAACTAATCTAATATTTGGAATTTAAGGAGTAGCATGGAATTACTGATCAATGATTAAAATTTTATGATGAAGTTCTTGAAAACTTAAAGAGCATTACTGAAGAAAACTTCTAAAACTTCTCCTATTATTTTATATTTCTCTTCCTACAAGCATTTGATAAAAATAAGATGCAGTTTGCATTACATATATATATATTTCTGGAAGGCTTAGTTCATTTAAATTACTGGTAAAAAAAGTAATTTATGTATTTTGGAAATGTCAACCTAAATAAAATCAGTTCAGTTAGGCAAAATTTAAAATTTCATAAAATCCCATTATCTTCCATGACATATAAAAAAAAAGAGAGAAATTACTAAATATTTTGTAATTATTTATAATAGTTTCATCTCTCATAGGGCCTTTAGATAAGTACAAGATTTACGACCCCTTCCTGACGCGTTAGTAGATTATTTTTAAAGTAGAGTTTTTCAAAAAATTATTTTTTCAATACCACTAGATTAAAATTCATTAGCTAAGCTGAAATGAATTATGTTCTATATATGTGAAAATGTTCTATATATATATATATATATATATATGATATAGAACGAAATATGCTATATAAGAAATATTTTGCCTGGTACAAATTATTAACGCACAAAATAATCTTAAATAAATAATACATAAGAATTAGTTAGATAACTCTATACTGCGCTCCGCAAAATTTTGCAAATAAAAGATTTAACCACCAAAGGACTTAATTTTTGTAAATAATTGTTTAATTATTCAACAAAATATTACAATTAATCAGAAAACTTATTGTTGGCTATATTTTACATATTTTACATATTGAAGTGGACAATATTCTTTACGGATATTAAAAATAAAGTAAACCATAAATTATTAAATTGAAGATATTTTAAGCTTAATGTAACTATCGCTGTCTTAAAATAAAAATAAAATAAATATACTCACATATTATTCTATTTTCACACAAATATTTCCATGAGGCTATTGCATATCAAATTAAAACTATTATGAATCAGTTGGAAGAAATCAAAAATTATAATAAACAAGTCACGTGTACCTCACACTTTATTTTAAAAAGTGGTTATGGACGACATTTTGTGGTTGATTCGAAAACAAAAGTATCTTTATTGGCTAATAAATGCATTATTAATTTATAATAAGTTATGTGACTATCTTTTAATAATAATGGGAAAAAAATAATTTACTGAAGAGAGTAGGTAAACGTTCCCAAGCAATGGAATATTCTTTTGAAAAAATTTCCTATACTGGTTAACTTTTTTTATTATTTTATTTTCGGTTGGTTGCGCAAATATCGCAATCACTTAGGTTTATTGCATCAAAATGTCAAATGACAAACAACAAAAAACGAAATAGATTTCTGGTGTATCAGGTCAAGGTCGTTAATTTTTGTTACCGTGTCTTTTTATATCTATTAGAACTAAAGACTAATAGAGAAAAGATACTTCTTTTAGCTGAATGTTTGTCATACTGTCTGGCATGAATTATACAACTACATCAGATAAATAACAGTACCATAGGAATGGCAGAGAGGATTGAAATGGGAAACGCTATATTAAATGACTATTTTTAATAGAGTTGTTTATGTATATCTGGTGACATCTATCGGAAAATTCTTGCTTTGTTTTTAATAATAAAGATTTTATGGATGAAAATGTAATCAGATGTTACGTGGAATTCATGTATATTTTGTGTGAAGTTCAAATTTAATTATTGTTGGCTATATTTTACATATTAATTACGTTACTTTTTTGAATTTTGAATTCTATCGAAACTGAACCCTGTTCTCAGAGGCTTTTACCCTTTACATTAATAACAAAATTTGCAATAACAATAACTTCAAAATGTTTTGTTTTTCGATAGTAAATTTATTTATACCTCGGGATTTTTCTGATTTAAAATAGAAAAGAATAAGAAATGAATTATACATGAAATAAAAAAGCAAACAAAGTAAGTATATTACATTTGTAATAGCTTTTTTCATCATCACTCAAGTTGTTAATGACTGATGCTCATTATTGCCATTAATGTTTTCCGTGGTAGCTTAGTGGTCACGGATTCGCGTCCGGTGCTTATAGTCATGGGTTTGAGCCCTGATGCCATTAAAGAAATTTCTACGTAGTTGGGGATATTACACATTACATCAGGCTTAAAGTCCTCCTATTGGTGTGGTGTAGAAGTTTGGAGAGGACTCAGCGATTCACTTGACCAAGATTCAAAATTACGAGGTCCGTCGCCAATAGCCCCCGTGTTGCTTCCCAGTGCTACTTTAATAAACAATCACTGTCTCTCTTTGGCGAAGGAATTATAACCAACTTTGTTACACATAGTTTGGTATAAAATGGGACGTAGGTAACAAGCGTTGAGTGCGGTATTGGCGTCGAGAAATGTTATTATTGTTATTTGCTAGTGTAAAAATGTTTGTGTGAATAAAAAGTCTTCGTTTAAACCTTTATCCAGCACTGCGTATCGACCTGCCTTATATTATGTTTTTCAGTATTTTCTCTCGGTTTTGTGAAGAAATGTATTTAAATTTAATTATGGAAAATAAATACTTGTATTTATTTTCTTGGTGAGTGATTCAAAGAAAAAGATAAAATTTCTCTGGAGTAAAAGTTCCTCACTTCTTAAGAAACATAAAATTGTATATTTTCATACTTCTTTCATATGTGTAGGATTCTAATGATTAAATTCATAAGCTATTGTTTTTGTTTGAAAAATCTGTCACTAGGATTTAGACATATTAACTTTTTATATGATTAAATTTTTGAATTATTTTCACTACAAAATGGTAACAAATCAGAATATTAGTTTTTAAACTACTCATAGATAGTTACATCTACGTAAATGCTGAGTAATGAAACATTTTTCTTCAAAATTAGAGTAATTGCTTAAGTCAGTGTTCGCAAAGTGAGCACCGTGGCGCCCAGGGGTGCAGCGGAATATTACAAAAGCTTTCATAATTATTTTTCGGTAAGGAATGTATTCAATAATACAGCTGTTTTCGATGTTCTATTACGACTTTTTCTCGTAGTATGCGCCTTTTATTTGTTTTTATATCTTACTCACATAATTAATTATGCTTTGACTTAGGTTAGGATGCAGTAGAAATCGTTTCTTCGATGCCCTGAAAAGGGTTGGGAACAACTGGTTTAAGGAATGAAATATTTAATATAACGCCCATCAAAGAAATACGAAGGAGAAAATAGGGCATAAAATAGTTTTATATATATATGAAAATATCTCACACAATTGTATTGTTATTTCTAAACGTGTCGTATGCTACGACAGTTTTAAGAGTACAAATAAAAAAAATTAAATTAAAATTGATATTATTAGAAAAAAATTAAAAACTTTAAGAGGAAATTAATGAGAATTTAAAAATTACTTTTTTAACGTTACAAAGGACGGAGAGAGAGAAACTCTTTTTTTTTCTCAATTTTATCTCCGCATGCTTAGAGTATTTGAGGAATGGTTATTATCACGAGCTCATGGCGACATAATTTCCTTCGAGCAGTGGGTTCGAGTCCTGATACTTCTGAAGATCAATCGTGTTGCATGACTAATTCATGAAAAATATATCAAGGCCCCAATTCCTCCCGTTGGTGGTGAGGAATTTTGGAGAGGTGTTTGACAGTTCATATTACGTCATCTCCACTTGACAGTGGTTTAAGATTACGAGATCCGTCGTCAGTAGCCCTTGTATTGCTTCTAAGTGCGACTTTAATAAACAATCAATCAAAAATCACATACTTAATTATTTATTTTGAAAAAATATAAAACTAGCTTAAGGGGACTTAGTACCTTACGAAATCAAAAGTAGAACATTTTGACAAACATTTTTCAATTCTTCATAAAACAACAATTTTTGCTCATTTCAGTATGAAACTTTGCCATTTTGTGTAATAAAGTGCATAGTTTAAAATATTGGGTCAAGTTTTGCTATTAAATTAATTTATTTTCTTATACAACATGAAATATGCGTACAAAAATTTAAAAAATAAATTAGCTTACCTCACGTTACCCACAAGATAAAATTTGAAAGATTTACAGTAGAACTATAATTCTTATAACAAATTAAAGCTAAATAATGACCTTATTCTGTAAACCTTAAATTTTAAATTTATCTTACATTAAAAAAATTGAAAAATTAAAAAAGTTATCAAGTTTGTATTTAGTAAATTTTTTTTCATGTATCATGTTATAAAATAAAATCTAATAATATTATGAACAAAATTGAGATTCACAGAATAAAGATTTACAAGTACAACACTCATGTAAAATTTCAAAGCTCTACATGCAAAAGATTTTTTTTAATCCTGTGGGAAAGTGTGAAAATAGCAAACTGAGAAAAAGAGGTTTGTTTACACTGCATTACATAGAACAAGCCACTTGAGACATTTACATTTTTTGTTGCACAGGGCGTAATAATTGTCGGATTTTGACGCGGTTTGTTTTAAAATGCTCCTAACGTTCAGTACTATTTCTTAAAATCAAATTTGAAAAATCGAACTTTTGAAGGTGCAAAGGTACTAAGTCCCCTTAATATTTTTAGCATTTATTCATTACATTAAGAAGAAATTTTTAAAAATTTATTTTTAGCAAAATTTGCTTATAAAAGAATTCGTTCTTCTAATTTCTCGGAATATTGGTTTCTATAACTTTTGTATTTTCGATATTTTTTTTCAACTATATTGATAAAATCTCGAATTATATAATTTTATTGTAATTTTCAAATTAAATTTATTTATTAATAATTAGTTTTTAATAACAATTAGTTTTAACTATTAATCTTAGTATTCTTGATTTTGATTGACTGATTATTTATTAGTGTCGCACTTAGACGCAACGCGGGTCTATGTCTGCCGGACCTCGTATTTATGAGCTGCAGTCAAATGTCGAGAACGTTACGTGAGATGGAACTTCCCTCTCCAAACTTCCACACCACGCCCTCAGGAGGACTTGAAATTTCAACACATTTAACGTGCATCAACCCCGCTATATGGCGGGTCTTCAGCGACACCGGGACTCGAACCCACGACTCGACGAAAACATTGCCGGCACCAAGTTCGCGAACGTGACGACTAGGTTTCCGCGGCCACACCACAATTTCAGTTTTTGTTATAAATTATTTACCCTGAGCAATTTTTTTTTTGCTATGATAATTTCTGTTATAGAACAAAGTTTGTATTAGACGTAAATTTTTCATCACCTTTTGGTTTATTTGGTTTTGCGAACGCATGTTTTATGTACACAGTCATAGAGTAAAGCTCTAAGGCTCCCGTCTACCCGCCATTTTGATTTTGTGGACGTAATGTTAATCCTATGGAATTTCGACTTTAATTCCCACATCTTTACTATTCTATCTATTTGAAAGCAATAAAGTGTATCCGAAAGAGCAAAAAATAACGAATGATTTTGTGGAATTATTTTTTTCCCTCCAATTCTTAAAAATATTTGTACTCCTATTGTAATGATTCTTTTGCGAGTTTTTCAGTTTTTAAAAATGTTTCCCAATATTTCAAACAAAATAACTTAAAAACGTAAAACTTTTACGAGAAACCCAAAAGTTTAAATACTTTAAAACCTCTATTAAATTTATCAAAAAAATCATGATTAAGTTCTTAGTCAAACATTCAAATGAAATGTGATTTGTTTTTCTCTAACCCGAACTACGAAAACTTACCATTATAATATTATGTTATATAAATAGTTTTACTTTATTGATGTTATCAATCATTGCGGTTCGCGGTAGCCGAGCGGTCATGGCTGTGAACTCGTGGCCAGTTTATTTCAGTTCAATCGTGAGTTCTAGTCCTGATACTACTTAAGATCCGTCATGTGGTGGAAATGTTGCACCTTAAATCTATTGTGGATCAATGATCTCATGTTGAAATTAAGGGGAGTACTAGCTCAAGTGTCGTTCTCGTCACCTGACCGTCGCCAGTTCTCCTCGTGATATTTCTAAATACGACTTTAATAAACAATCAAACCATTGATTATTCCATTCATAAAAATTACTATTGTAATTTTTGTCATGTGGCTGCTATACCTGAGTGCTCATAGTCATAAACCTCGTGATGGGAGGTGTTCTTAAGGAACTACGCTTTCGAGTCCCGATTGTCCTAAAATTACGTCATGTAGAATAATAACGTCTACAACACAATAAATCAAAACGAGATGTAATGTGATGTGAAATTAAAATCTGAGACCAGGTGTCCTCCTCTTAGCTGAGCAACATAGTTTATTATATAATAAAGAATATGCAAGATCGCTCTCTTTCTCTCTCCAATCCTCCTTGACCCAGTTAATCCTAGTTTATATATTCCAATTTTTTTTTTTTTTTTTTTGAATATTTCTAATTCATTTTTTAACTTTATTTTGATTTCCTAAGTTAACTGAATGTTCTCTAAGGCCGTACAAGAAAACTGAAAGACGATCTAATTCCAAAAGTTCGGGATGTCCTTCCTTCATTATTTAATCCCGCTGCCATCTTTCCGTCTAATTAAATAGTCAATGCTTATTAGACTCCGATTGAAGGTAGGTAAGAACAAGACAAAATACTTTATTAATCACTAAAGAATCAATAAGGCCTAGTCAATCCTATCAAATCTATTTTTATTCTACTCATAAAGGGTATTATTTTGTTGAACATATAAAAACTTTGGAAAAGAAAACTGATTATTTAAATTCTCAAAAATTCGTAGTCCGTTAGTTTCCACTCTCATGAATATTGAAAGTAATTTAAAATTCTGTATATTTCTATTATAGATCTGTGGCTCGAAGAACAGAAAAAGAACGAATTTATATTCGTTCTTTTTTATTTGCTATTGAAACTAAAAATAAACTATGGTTTTTTTTTTTATTTGTTTGAAAGGCATTTCCTTCATTTTAACTCATGAATAATAAAGTCAAAGCTTCGTTCTCTTGGTAACGTTAAATTTACATTTCATCGGTTTCAAAGTGAGAGAAAATTTCTTCTGTACGCGGTAAATGCAAAAGAGAATTTTAAAAGATCTGCGATTCGTGATGATACATGTAGCGGAATTCATATGAATGAATAGCCTCAATCTATGTAGTTGAATATAGAATATTTTTAAATTATTTCTTACTTCTCCTTTTGAGTTTCACGTATTCTTTCACTTCAAACTAAACATTGAATATTACCTCCAGTTTTTCGTTTCATTCTAAAATCTAATTTTAACCGGCTTAAATTTAGGCAAAGCTGTGCCGAAAAAATGACTCAAAATTCTGAATTTTGTTGCCTGATGGATTTTTAGTATTCTGATCAATGTTATATATATATATAATGGAACTGAATTTAATAGACGAATAAAAATGGCATTAGGATTCATGGCTGTAATCTCTATCTCTTAAACACGCTACATTCTATTGGCATAATTTCCTTGGCCAAGTGAATTATCTTGCCGCCTAATATATATATAATGATTTACAAACTTCTTTCAATTTAGACTTATGTAGTCGCTGAATCATCAATCTTTTGTCAAATTCGAGCATCATGTTTATTGTTCAAGATATTTCATATTAAACATCACAGTGGAAGGAGCATTTCAATACAGAGCGCTGGGCAGTGACGTTACGATCAGAGCGAAAACGAGAGAAAAAGAGAAGAGTTAGAAGAGAGAGAAAATTTTATATTGTTTGAATAAATCAACAGCGCAGTGTCGGGATTCATGGCCGAAGCCAAAGATAGAGGATTTTTCCTTTCTTTTCTATTTTTACAAGAGGTTTTTCCCTTTTGCGCTATACATCACATGGCATAAGCTGTAGGGTTTCTGAGGGATATACATGACCTCCAACAACCTAGCAGTTTAACCTACAGGTCTTCATCCGTTACAGCAATACATTCAGCAAATTTTTATGAGCGCATGATTCATAAATTTAAGGATAATTTAGATTTGTATCAGGAAATAAAATTATACATATACATATATTTAATTTACTAAAGATATACAATTAGCTACATAATTTTCAGCTACGATCAGGTAGGTATGACAACACCTTGGTTAGATTGATTCTTTTACTAACATCGCGCATGAAAGCAACAGAAAGGATAGTGAAGATGAACCTTTTAACCCTTTTCAAGTGATGAGGACAACACTCTCCCTTCACTCACCAATTTCAACACCGCTTCTCGGAAGACTTGGAACCTAGACAAATTTTAAAAGTTTCATCCTCGCTACACATCGGGTCTAAAGTAGTATCAGAACACGAACCCACAATTCGGTGGAAACCATGACTGATGAGAGTTCGCGACCTCACCAATACCTGGGATTGTTTGTCAGTATGTTTACTCGAATCTACCGCGAATCAACATGAATATTACTTATTTCGAATGTTGCAGTTGTTGAACTATTTATTCGCACGTATTTTAGCAATTTACACGTATATCACAAATAAGTGATATTTAGAAAATAGGTTTACAAATATATGAAGTTTATATTTTTGAACTAGAAAATATTTAAATTCACAAATATTACTATCATTCATTCAAGTATATGTAGAAAACAAAATCTTAAGAAATAACTATTAAGAATTAAACCTCAAATATCACTCTCTTTTTAGATACATTTTGTATAAAACGAAATATCTAGAAAATTATTTTAATTCAAACATCATTCTACGAATGATAAACAACAAGTCATTAAATAACAAGTTAGAAATAAAAAGAAAAAATATATATGACATTTAAATCCATTTAGGTATCTGCAAATTTTTTTCGGAAACGAATACACAGAATTAAAAGGTATAATAATTAAATTTATAAATTCAAGATATAATAATTAATTGTTCTTTATATGGATTACCATTTTTACTATGAAAACTCATAGTAAGATATGTATAAAAATAAATATTATAGCATTGATGGGGAAGCCATTAAATTAGTTTTAGAATTTTCTGCTTTGATAATTTTGATTCGATTGCTTATTAAAGTTGGGCTGAGAAGCAACACGAGTGCAGTTGCCGACGAAGCTAGTAATTTTGAACCCCTTTCGAGTGTGACGAGGATGACACATCAGCTGGTATCTTCCTCAACGAACTTCCACACCAATTGAAAGACTTAGGACCTTCACGTTACTGCAGCTACACTCCTTTGAGAATTGAGTGTTTAAGTTTAAAAACAATTATCTTAAATATTATGATTAAAATTACAAATTACAACAAATTACTGTATTAAAGCAAATAAATTTTAATATAAATAAATAATCAAATTGATTTCGAATGACAAGATATTTATAAAACATTATTACCAATTTCCTCATTAAAATTCCATTAAAATATATAAGTTTAATTGAAACTTCTTTTTTATATATATAAGTATATATTTAGTTAAATGTAGGAGCAAGAAATTTTTTCTTTCTCCTTTTAAAACGATATATCGTTTTATTTATCTTTGTCAGAAATAATCACTTACATAAAATAAAATCGTTTATAAAATAATATCGGTTATGAATATAAATCATTTATTTTGAGTTTAACTCTAGAGATTTAAATTTAAATAACGCTATAATTCCAATTGAGAAAGACCTAGCAGTACATATTGAGCGAAATTAATTTTCTGGTAGACATTGCTCTAACATTTAATGAACCCCCAAAACTTATTCAGTTAATGTATGAAGTTAGGGTTTTAAATACTAGTGAAACTTATGCTAAATATAAAACCTGTTTTTTTTTTAAAAAAAATTATTATTTCAACGCTACATATCAATCACAGAAGAAACAATGACTATTATGAATAATAATAAAACACGATTCTTGTTAGTTAAAGAATAAGAATTCTAAATTGAGGAATGAAACATTTTTACTACAATAAATGTCACACAAACACATAAATCGTAAAATACCACCAAAACATAATATTATTTTTTTTAAAAAAAAAAAAAAGGTGGGAAACCAAAATCGGCTTAAAATAAATATCAAAAAGAAGTGGTTTGAGTTCTCTTGAAAGTGAAAATCATCACATCACAACTATTTAAGAACTTTTACGAATAAACGTCTTTCGAATTCTATTTCTATATATTTCCCTGATGAAAAGTCGGTAAAGAAAGATTCAGTTTGATCCTCAAAGCCAAATCGATATCGAATCGATTTGTTCCCTTGAGCCAAAATAAATAGAGTACAATTTTCTCAATCATAGGTTGTATTTGTCGTTGAAATTGCGTCTCTCTGAATAACGTAAAGCATTTTCATCCGCATTTTGATATTCGTATACATTTTTGGAAATTTCGGAAAGCAAAGTGGTAGTAACTCCTAGTCAATTTCTACTGCTATTTTCCTGTTTGAAATGCTCATAAAATATTATGATCCAATTTACTTTTCTAAATTCAGTTTCTTAGAAACATCGAAGGCTTCTTTTGTTCAAGAACGAATCGGAATAAGTTAAGATAAACAATTAAATCAAACAAGTAAATAAAAATTCCTCATAGCTTAAATGTAATTAGATATAATATTGGTTGCATCAGCATGTGTTTATCCTAATATTTTCTTATTTTTTAACTACATTACTTCCAATTTTGTTGAGATTTGTGAAAATTACTAGAAAGTTATACATTTGTTCGCGTTCTAAAGTAATATAAATTAGCATATAGTTGTATTTTGTTATGAAAATAGCAACATTATGGAATTTAGCGCAATTGATTAACTTAACTTTGCTACTTACTTTGTTTTTGTATATCCCAGCAGTTTAATATAATATTTGACGTTATTTTACTGTAAATAAATTGAATCAAACTATTTTTAATAAAAATGTAAATGCTATTTATGCTAAAAGAGAGAAAAGGAACATAAATTTTCATGAAAGGAAATATTTTATTACTATATAACCGGAAATATTTTGCATAATAATAATAAATGCTTTTTGAAGTTCGTTGTCAAATATCTGCCAATATCTTAATTGTGAATGATGAGCAAATGATAATTGTTAAAAATGATTTTCATATGAATAATTATTTGTGTATGAAAGAGGCGATATTTGTTGGAAAGGAATAACATTACATTATTATTAAATTTACTTTATTTATAGAAGTGATACAGGACAAAAGTTAGTCTAAGGGGTTATCGTTTTAATCAACGACGTCACCCGATCACTTTTCAAAATAAAGTGTTTTCTAAATATATTATCTATAGCTAAGAAATAAATAAGTGAGTCAGTACGGCAGTGAGTGCATGAGGGAGGGAGGGAGGGAGGGAGGGAATCAATTGAAATTCCTTTCCGTTGTCCCTTTGGTGGCTAAATCTGTTTCTTCCCAATACATTGAGTATAAAAATTTTTTGAAAATCTTTGAAGAAATCACCAACAATCATGCTTCAAATATTTTATTCATTATTACAGACATGAAAATTTTGATTTGATTAAAAAAAGAAGATGCATAATGTAACTCATTATTATAACTTAATTTTACAATCATCAACTAAAGAACGTTAGAAATCAATGGTTTTTAAACTTTTGTTTTATCGTAAATGAGCTTCCTAGACATATGTCTATCTTTTGTACTTGTTTACCTAGCTTAAAAATAAATCCCTAAATTATTCCCCCATAAGGTTTCAAGAGTTCTAAATGATAGTTTTAATTCTTAGAATTTTCAATAATTTAGATGCCAAATAATAGTTAAATGAGTTAAAATGTAACAAAATTATACAATGATTAGTTTCATCACTTCATATCTCTTTAGATTTGAAAGAATTTGCCACTATTCTCGTAATTTAAGGCTTGCTTGATTTTTCTCAGTATTATAAATAAAATAAACTGAAAGTTTTCTTTACTTTTGAAGAAAGTAAATCATTAAAATTCGATTCTAAACTATTATAAGCATTAAAAAATGTTTAATAAATGCAATAAAGTAAATTACAGAGCTTTCTGACATAGTTTAAAAATATTTCTGTTGTCTGTATGTTAAATTTCATTTAAACCAGAAAAGTAACATACTTAATATCGTTTTGCTAATGTTTTGAAGAAATCCGGAACAACAGTTATTATAATGGGAATATTAATTTAAAAGGAGTAAAGTTTTATATATATTTAAAATATTGTGACAGATTCTCTTGGACATTTCCCAATAACTAAAGAACTGTCCAAAAGAGCTTTATTTTATGAGAAGGGTAGCCAATAGGATTGAGGAGATAAGTGGGACAGAGGAATTTATAGGATCGTTGTAGAAGGTAGATTGCTGGATAACGAGACCGTATATACTAACTCAGATTAAATTATTTTGAAACGATCCCTGCTTGGGATTGGATCCATTGCAACCTATTAAATAATCAGTCAATGAAATAGTCTGCCATGGAAATCTTTTTTATTATTGTCTAATAATGTCTTATATTATTTTATAAAATAAATATTTGTGTCAGGGGTGGTGGGGCGGTAAGTAACTGCCATCTTAAACCAAAGATTAATTGAAAATTCTACTTCTCTCAACAATGGCTTAAGTGCATCCGAGTCTGGAACAATACATACACTCAGGGTCTAATATCGGTTATCCGACGATCGTTCCATTTTCTTGAACAAAAATCGTATGCGCTACATTTTCACTAACTTTCTCTCTCTTTTCAGCAGTTTTAAACATCCAATTTCTCTACCTCATCCTTTTCAATTCACTATACTTATAATGTATATATATATATATACGATCGTCGGATAAAAGATAGTGGACCCTGAGTATAATATGTATTGTTCCAGACTCGGATCCACTTAAGCGATTATTGAGAAAAGTAGAATTTTCAATTAATCTTTGGTTTAAAATGGCAGTTACTTGCCGCCCCACCACCCCTGACACAAATATTTATTTTATAAAATAATATAAGACATTATTAGACAATAATAAAAAAGATTTCCATGCAGACTATTTCATTGACTGATTATTTAGTAGCTTTCGATTGAGTAGCTGATTATTTAGTCGCCCCCTTTCCTACTTGCTAGGCTGAAATGAAAAAAATCTTAAGTACAAAAGAACTTAATGATACAAAAATGCAAGAATAAAATTTATCATCCTAAGAATTGAAACAATAGCGAGGAATCAAATGTAAAAGTTACCAAAAATTCAAAGAAATAAAAATTCAAAAAGGTGAGCAGATAGGTAGAACATTCTTCAAAGTTTTTAGTTAAAACCTTACGATATTCCTACATTTAATAAAAGTAAAAAATAACAATATTTAATAATGATACATTCGCACAATACTTTCAGACGTTTTTGTTTTTAACAGTTTGGGCTATGACATCCTTCAGATTTTTATTATTATTTTACGGGATTACTGTAATATCTTTTAATTCTACCGTGGCAACAGCGCTTATCTTTTCTCGATGACGTAACGAATTGGTATAAAAAAGTTTGCCGCATACATCACCCATTCGATTTCGCTTTATTTTCTTGCTCTTGTTCGGCTCTCATTTCTGAGTCGTGACGATTTGTGTGTTTAACTAGCTTATTTATTTGATAACAGTAAGTGGACGTGGTAACTTAGCGGTCAAGGCTTCGGATTCGTGGCCGGCGCTTTTCGTTCAGTCACGGGTTCGATTCTTGGCCGCTAAAGATTCGCCGTGTAGCCGGGGCTGATGCACGCTAAATCTGTTCGGGGCCCAAAGTCCTCCCGTTGGTGTGGTGTGGAAGTTTGGAGAGGGGGTTGCCAGCTCAGGTGTCGTCCTCGTCACTTGACCGAGGTTTAAAATTAGGACGTCCGTTGCCAATAGCCCTCGTGTTGCTTCTAGTGCAATAAAAATTCATTGATATTAACTAGTAAAAGATGGAAACAAATGAGATAAACAAATTGACAAGGAATTCCGAAAGGAATTCTGTCCGATGTCAGGTTTTTATGCTGCAGTCATTTTAAAGCAGTTCACTACGTTATCAAGGAATGATGTCATCTAAAGAATTTAGACCCCATTTGGAATAATAGATCGAACATTTTGAAATTATTGCGCATCGAACTAATTTGATAGACTGTCTGAGGCTAAGAATATTCTTATTATATTCTAGGCGCTTATGGATTTGCAGCCTTTTAATGCAAATCCTTAAAATTTTATTTATTACAAAATTGTGAGTGAAGCATATATAAAAGTATTCAAGGAAATCTTTTATGAATAGTCATTATAATAAAAAAAGAAATATCAAGCCGTTATTTTAATATATGTGTTTACTTAAATTGTAAGGCTTATGAATAGTCTCTAATCGATACATAGTAACATCAGTTTATTATACGAGAGTGGTTCAAAAAGTACATGTTTTTGAAAACAGATGGCATTATTATGGTAAATTGTTTTTACCATTGGGTACTACCATCTGTTGAACGGAGTTGAAACAATTGTGACATTGATTCATAAATTATTTTTGATTAGCTTGTTATTTGTGGCCAAATCAAAATTTGATTACTCCCGCTTCGAGTTCTCGTCATCATTTTGCATCAGTGAGACTTGGATTCATCAATATAAACCTTGCAACCAAGCAACAATCAGAACAATGGATGAATCTGCTCTAAAGAAGGCACAGACAGTCTCATTCGACGGAAAGTTAGGACGAAGAATTTTTAAGGTGTGAAAGGCATCGTGTTCACGAATTTGAGTAACTGAGATTTAGACAGCTGTTACGTGATGCTTACTGAAAATAAACCATTTTCGATGCTACAAGTGACATCTTTTGGATTTTCTACGGACTTGTTGAACGACACTCGCATGTTTTGATTTTAACTAAAAAATATAAATTTAAGCTATGTACATAAAGTAATCTCTGTTTTGAAGTTTAGGCTTAGAAAACCTTCCACTGTTTCTTAAATTAATTTAAAAAGTAGCTTTTTAAAACAATAAATATTACAGTAGTTGAAAATTAACTATATTTTTGGATGTATATAACAAATGAAAGAAAATTTACATTATTTAAGTGATTAATGTCTTTATTGTGAGAGGAAATGAAAACCTAATAGTTATGAACTTCACACGCAAATGAGTTTTTTAGGAAAAATAATTAATGCGTTTATTTTGTAGTTTTTATAGTTTTATTTAGTTGAACTCTCTTTCTCTCTCTAACCTTTGTTGAATTCCTCCAAAAATAAAATAATAATTTAGAAATCTAAATATAAAATTAATTTAAGTCACATAAAAAAACAAAATAGTTTTCAAACTAGAATGAATGAAATTACTTATGAAATTACTTTTTCATGTTATGCTCTCTAAGCCTTGTTAAAGTTTATTTTTAGACTTTTAATTCTGTCGAGTTATTTTGTGTAATTCAAAGTTGGTATGTGCTTTATTAAAGAAGTTTCTTAAAGGTCAAGGGTTTAAAATATAGCACTCGAAATGTGTTTTATTACTTATGCTGCTTTGTTAATTATATTTTCTGAAAAGTAAACTCGTGTAGTGTACTTTAAGAAAGTTTAGTCGATCAAGTAGACAGGGTCGGGGTTTAAAAGAAACGAGTCGAGGGAAAAAAGAAAGCCAAAAGAGAACCTCAGTACGAATAATGTGTCCTGTACTAAGTTTATGAAATCGAGATGTTCACCATTTTCTCTTCACTAACCTCGGGGACTTTATAGTAATTTGAATGGCATAAAATTATAATTTCTTCCCAAATGAAATGTGGTTAGGCAAATTAAATGAGGATGAAATTGAAGTGAATTAGAGATAATAATATATAAATGAAATAGATTGAAAAAAAAAAGAAAAGAAGATAAAGGATAACGACTAGTTAATAGATATTTATAATTTGGTTTGAACTCTTTAATGAGTTTTGAGGATTGAAACGAATTCCAAAAGAAATATTAAGATAAGAATCAGCAGTTCTTAAGAAGTGACTGAAGCATACGAGGGAACTGGTGAGCTAAGAATTTCTTAGTTGACTCCAATTTAGAATCGGTAAGTTAAGTGAGACTCGAGAGAGACAGAGACATTAGTTATTCTACAGAGATGATTAAAAATGTTTTTGGTTTGCTCTGATGTGTCTTCAAATGGAGTTCAGTCAATATAGTTTTATATATTTTATTAAGATTCGGCACAAGAGCAGAGAAATGAGGGGCAGTTGTTTCAAACTTATAAAATATTAAATTTACTAAGAAAATTGCAACTTATAAAAATCAAACAAGATATTTTTCTTACTCTGGTAATGATATTGTTCAAAAGAATTTAACTAAAACAGGCAACGTTAAATGAATTTTTATTAGTAGAACATAAATATTATCGTATATAAGGCATATTTACATATACTAAGTATTAAATCAAACATCAAAACAAACTTTTTTTAAAGAACGTTATTATTATGAATAAATTACCTTTTTTGTAAAATTACGTGGTTGAAAATTTATACTCTGTATCAGAATTCGACCAATGCGCCTGATAGAACGGAAGTCTTCAGTTGGCTCACTCCATTCCAGAAGCTCAATTTTAGCTGCGCCTTACTCACGATTACCACTTTTCGAAGAAGACTTTTTATCATTGACTAATTAAAGTATTCTTGTAAAGTGTATTCAATTGGATTCAGTTTTAGATGAGCACTCTCTTGGTTATCGCTTTCCTAAAAAGTCTTTTTATCCTTTTGCAGTTCAGGTACTATTGTGTGTACATTTAAATAACTTATTAAAAGCTGGCATTTTTAATTACACCTTCGAATACAACAAATTAGTAGAAAAATTTTTAAGTAAAATTTTGTGTAAAATTAATATTGATTGTAAGAATTGGTGTTAATATTTATTTTTAGTTACTACTCGGAACAAATAAAATCTCCTTATTATGTATACGTACTAGTACAAACATAATTCACGACTGTTATTTAATTGTTTATAACAGTTTAAAAAGTGTGATTTATTAAATCAAGATTACTTTCTAAACATTAAGCTATATGTGTCCTCTATGATATTTAACATTTTTAATGCTCCCCTAGTAATAAAAGGTTTATGGACCTCTTAATATTAAACAAATAGATTACAGATTTACGCAATGTGTAAATCATTTCTACATATATCCCATATTTATCGACTATTAATCAATTTTTAATTTCCTTTTTTTTTACTTACAGAATTATCCATAATGGATCTTGAATAAATTTTTATTTTTCCCGCGGTAAATAATTTTTTAAATTTATTGCACTGAAAAGCAGTAACATTCATTAATGAACATTCCAATCGAATCATAAATGTACGAATATGTTTAAGATCTCATTTTCTAACTAATTAATGTAATATTTTAGGGACCGCATGCCGAGTTTCACTATGCAAAGGAGCTCTACTTGTTGAAGAAATTGATGAATACATTCTATATAATATTGAATTTTAATTATTTTCCCATCAAGATCTTTGCTCAGCCTCTCGAAACTCTTTCACGAACTTGCATGAGAGAAAATCAATCCATTAATTTTATTTTCAGTGACAATTAATTAATAAATATTATATTTCATTCTCTTATAAATCTAGATGCAAAATTACAACCGTAGTAGTTGTAACTATCAAACAAATATTAAAATGCATAAGACTACATTTCAAACTTCTTATTTCGCTAAAATATAACTTTCTGAAGACTGATATGTCTGTAAATTTTAACTATAATTCCTTTTACATTAAAATTATATATTATAATTGTTAATGGTATTAACAATTCTAATGCATATATAAATCAATTCTTTTCTAAAATATAGAATTTTAAACAAGTTTTGTACTTCCCCAGTGAAGCAATAAGGAAACTTTAAATAAGTGAATTACGAATTTATTAATGTCACACCAGAGGGGAGGGACTTACATTGGGATTAAGGGCGGAAGCTGCACACGGCGACTTCCTTTGGTAAATAAGAACGAAGTGACAGGGTTTTCTCCCTGTTTGTGTCTCCAGGGAAGTTAAAATAAGGACTATACAGATCACGTGACAATAGTTGTAGAGATCTTTAGGTATTTTATATGGAGTCTGAGGGTCTAGAAGGGAATATCCCAAATATATAATTCAGAGCGTGAGAAATGCTGATTTAGATATTTTTGTAAATCGCGTGATCGCATAAATTAAAAGATTAAAAGAAATGGACCACGAATTAACTATGAATGTATTACTATGATAATTAAAATGTAGGATAAATTAAGAAATTAATTAGAGCTAAGAGAAATTATTACACACTTACACACACACATATATATATATGTGTGTGTTTATCCCCAGCCTGTGATATTATTTAAATTACACTACCTCCATTTTGAATATATCTTTGTTTTTTACTCTTGAGATTTACTTTGTTTTTGGGTAAAACTGCGTTCATTTACCTTCGTTATAATTGTTATTTGAGGGTTTTATTTTTGTTTTGAATTAAAATTGTCATACATAATGTGTGTTCTTGGATTATTTTGTAATATGTTCTTGAATTCTTTTGTAATGTATTCTTGAATTATTTTTATGTTTTAAATTATGATACTCGTAGTATTTTTAACTTGATTGGTTATGGTGATTTTGATTTTTCAATAATTGTTTCACTTAATTCTGTAATATTTGTAATTTTCTAGTTCTAACAATTTATTTTTATTTTGGTTTTCAATAGTATTTACTCTGTGTTCCTTAAAATTTAAAAACACTCCATAAATGTGTGATTTTTTTCCTATTAAAACGTAAAGTGAAAAATTGATATAGCATTCAAGAATAAACATGGAACACATTTTACATCAGAAAAAAATGTATTAATTCTGGCAGAAATGGGGGAAGTGTTAAAATATGCTGCTCACTGTACAGGAGTGAAGTAAAAATATAAAATTAATACTGGAGAAATTTTTTCTATTTGAAACGTTTTCTGAGAATTAACTACTCGACGACAATCCCAAGAATATTTCATCCAGAGAATATCATTACAATGAAATTTCAAAAATCCTCAGTAATATTACATTTCTCTTTTTATTTCTATCGATTTTAGTTCGGCTACTGAACTTCTAATTATCTTTTTAAGTACAAAAGGTATCATCAGAATGCTGGGAATAGAAATATAGCGGCACGACAATTAAATTCAGAAAAGTTATTTATCCGCTTCAGCTTTCTTTTAAAAAACAGAAACACTTTAAAAAGATATAATTAGTCACTAGTGCCACAACATATTAAACAACAATAGAGAATCTTAATTTAAGATAGAATACTAAACTATATTTTATTTTTTCATATGTTACATTTTTGATTCGTATAGTTTCAAGAGATTTATTACTTTTTTCTCTTTGTTCAAACATTTAAATACACCTTCTAATAATAGACAAGACTTGTGACTTATGACTATGAAAGAGAATCTTTTTTCATTTTTTAAATATTCTTTGTCTAGTTTCAATGAATACTCATAATTCGAATGTTTTGAATTTATTCAACCGGGAAAACTTTTTGAGGCATAGCAAAAGTTTTAATATTATATTCAGACTTCATGCTTGTCATACATCACACATTTTAATATGCTACTCATTTCTGTTTAAATAAGTTTTTTTTCCCTGTGTAAACTATATCCTACATTTCGTCACTTATACTTTTAAGAACATGTATTTACCTATATTGATGTTGTAAATTGCATATTTTTTTATTTTAGTGTTTTTAAATTTCAAAAATATAACGAGATAAAATGGTAAACGTGATGTAACTAGAAGAATCATTCTCAATTTTGGATAGATTTTTGACTGAATTCCGAATGTTTCGAAACTCACGGGGAAAAATTTAAGGGGTGATAGTAAACAACCAATCACGCAATTTTCACAGTAGAATGCATAAGCGGAGAGCAAGCGGGAAGCCGCAGGACTGCGCTGTGATAGAAAGTACAAAAATGTGAGTTTTCTTACATATTATCACTCCTCAGTCCCACAGTAGAAATGGCGATGCTTAAGAAGACTCGCGCTTAATGCTTTTCATTACAGCACCTTCTAGCGGTTCATTGTTTCCTCTCCGCCGTCATTGTATGGTGAAAATTGCTTTTTTAGGCTTCAAGATTTCTTAGGTTACGGACTTTTCTTGATTACAGTACGTCTTCATGCCTCCTGAAATCCACGGTAGAAATGACGATTTGTGAAAAAGAACTCACACTTTGTTTTCCACCACAGCGCCGTCTAGCGGTCCATCGCTTGCTCTCCGCTTTTGCATTGTACGGTGAAAACTGCTTGTTTACAATTTTTCTAACACACCTTAAATTTTTGCCCTTAAGTTTCGAATTACTCTGTATATTATTCCTGGTTCTTACCACAAGATTAAGACAGTTTTAAATTTATTAGTTTGGATTTAAGGATTGATCTAAGAATCAATAAAAAGTTTTTTGAATGTCTAATTAAAATGAAGCAAAATAAAGTTGATAATTATTTAAAACAAGTAATTAGAGGAAAGGGCTTAGATAATAGCAATAATAACAATTGGTAAATTTAAGTAGTAAAAACAATAACGTAAATTTACAATATAAAATATACATGTATGTGTTTAAGGAACGTTATTTATACATTTGCAACGGTGCGACAATTTTACTTAAAAGCTTGGAACATCATCGCATGCAATTGTTTTTCTATCAAAACGAGAATTACTTTGTCTTTTGGAAGATTACCTTATTCGCATTGAGAGATCCTCTATTTTATTTTTATATATTTATCAGTCGGTAATTAAAACTGACAAGTGAGATGTTTTATCATAAGAAATGTTTGAAAATGTACGCCGGTTGCCATCTGTAAATTTTTATTGGAATAATTAAGGTATCCGTACACCTTCGAAGAAAATTTTTTAAAATACATTGATATTTGTTATAAAAATACTTTTTTATGCTAAAATATAACCTAAAACTATGAAAAACACATTTAATAATTTGCTTTCAAATCAAAAAAAAATTTTGGAGTGAAAAACATAGTGAAAATAGTACATAAATTGATTATTAGAATAACGCTCATAACTCAAAAGTAAACAAAAATATCATTATTCTGTAACTTTTATCTTATTCACCATAACATTTTTGGGGGCTGGTACTACTTTCATGATGAAAATCTTATTACAATAATTTTTATTGTGTTTCGAGTCAAATAACAATGAAAAATCATAAAAAAGTTACAACAATACATGATTTACACCTTTGTTACTAAAAATATATCAATTTTATAATCATGAAAGTGGTAGGGGTTCTTAAAAATTGTATAAGGAAGACACTTGCAAAATTTCAATTAATTTGGTTCATAACTTTTTCTGATATCTACGTTGCCATATGTAAATATGTCGAGAAAACTCATTTTGAAAAAAATCAAAAACAAACTTTCAATTGCAATTTTTAATAATAAACATAATAAAATATATTTGAAATGCCCCTGATTTATATATAACACCTTCTTTGCTTTCTAATACATTAATTTTTTTTTCCCTAAGAGCTCTGAGTATTTTTCGACGCTGCTTTACATTTGGTGTTGAATGACGTGCAGCATCAAAAATTCGACAACTGTCAAGGTGTTTGTAAGATTTTAAGGTAAAATAACCAGGCGTAACATTTAATTTCCTTAAAATTTCAACACAGCCCTTGTACCCATCATTAAACTGTATAACAGCATCCAATGCACCAGAATTTTAAGGCACACAAAAACCTCTTTCGGTACCCTCTGCCAAATTATGCCATTAAAACATTCATTGGCATTCTGTGTCTTACCATGAAGGCACTTTGACAGAAGTTCTTTAGAACACAGTTCTAAATATGTAGGTTTAATTAAATTTAATATATCATTGGATAAGCCATTATATTTTTCTTTGGGCTTTTTGCCGCATGACAGTGCTCGCTGATAATAACACCAGCTATCTTTCCCGATAGGGCACTGTCCATGCATGGGTTTCTTGCCAGTCGATGCACAGTGGTACAAGGCCGCAATGACGTTCTGTTGAAGTTTGAGTAGATTGCCTACATTACTTCGAACAGCAATTCCATAGTAATTTTGCAATCTGTCAATAAACGAATCAGTAAGTTTACCTTTACCAGATAAACTTTTATTTTTGGATTTCAGTTTGCGCAATCTCGCACCTACTCTTTTCTGAACATGCCCAATGCATTCCAGTTTAGTTACGCTATCTTTCCCATATGTGTCTTTCACGCTGATGAAGCCTTTAGAATCCCCGTCTCCATAATAGTGTGAATATTTCAAACCTCGTTTCACAATTGATCGTTTGAAGATCCTGTTTGCGCCAACAGCTTCCATCTTTAATGAGGAACCTTTAAAATTGCTTCGACACACATGATCTGCTTCAAGCGTCTCGGATACAATACCTTTAGGCATTTTCGAAAGCTTTCTGCAGGTCGGACAATATGATGACATTATTTCAATGTCCACTACTATGCCAGTGTCGATTGACAAAGCAGCAACACACCCATTCATAGAAGTGTAACCTCTACGCTGCCATGTTCCATCGACAGAAACACCGCATTCAACTAATTTATTTTTAGATGAGTGAATATTCAAAACTTCCTTAGCTGCCTTTTGCATAGACAGTTCACTTACTTCTGAAATCACAGACATAAGTTTATTCTCATGATTGGTGTATGCAGTTTTACTGAGCCTGGGTAAATTTAATGTTGCACATAATTTATATGCAGCAGAAAAACCTTTCCCAATTTGTCTCATGGCATAAACAAATCTTCCATTTATCTCAGGATAGTTTAATGTTTTCTTCGAGCTGGAAAATCCTGTGCAAAAGTCACAATGCTTACATTTTATTGCAAAGCTTGAGCACAATCCATACCTTGAGTCTTCATATAACAGCAAACCATCCTGGAAGCATTTGGGGCAACAAAGTTGTAAAATTGAGCATAGAAGGAGTTCTATGTCAATAATTCTGTTGCCGGTTAGCGGTTTATTTTCATATTCAGCAATTTCTTCATCTAGAATGGCAGAAAGGTTCAATTTTGAAGCACTGGCATTAGCAGTTACAGTACTATTTTTGATATCATTTTTGGTAAAACCATAACCACGAAATTGCCTTTTTCTTTTAACACTAATTCTCCTTTTTGAATTTCCCATTTTAAACGAAAAAAATTGAGCTTTTCAACAATAAAAACAATCTTAAACAGAAACTTATAAGAATGAGAACAGAAACCAAAACAGATGTAAACAAACAATAACGATTCTCTTTTCTTGCCAGATTCAAGATAAAAATGTATTTAAAAACCTGTTGCCAAATGTATTTTCAAACATTCTGAAAATTCAGATTCATGTTTTAAAATTTATTTATTTTGTAACATTGTAGATATAAAAGATATTTCGAAAAATAAAAATGTAAACAAACATTTCTTCCAACTTCCTGTCTGCAGAAATGCACTTCCGGTTTCAAAAATCAGCCAACGAGTAAAATTCAAATCCCTGTAACTTAAGTTCTAAATAAGGTATAAGCAAAATTCAAACACTATTAGAAAGAAAAAAGTTTAAAATTTAAACTGATGTTAAAATTAGAAAAACGAAAATTTTGACAAAAATGACGTTTTAAAGGTGTACGGATACCTTAAGCAAAAGGAAGAATTTAAAGGATAACCAATCGATAATTAAGTCTGTTATCCGAACAAAAAACATTGAATTTTTTTACAATTGACGACGAAATGAATAAATAATTCCTTTTTATTCTTAATTGAAAAGAATGAAATCCTTTGGAATTGTGCTCACTTTAATTATCGTGTTAATTTAAATACGTCACATCATTTTTCTTCCATTGTATTTCGATTCTTTGTCGTAGTTTAGTTTGCGTGTTAAATAATCAACATGCCGGTTCGGCGAAACGAATACTAGCGTAGTGTTATTAAACAACAAAGCAAAAGGATTTTTATCAGTCCTTTGTATTTTTCACCAAAAAAGAAATTCTTATAAAGTAAAAATAATTGTAAAAGGGATAATAATACGGTTTTCTAGTAATCAAGCATAATTTTTCTTAATTAATTATGTAGTTTAATTTTATTCCTTTTTAAACCTTATGATAGGCATTACATTTATTAAAAAAACAGTAATTATTTTCCTTTTCTTCCTTTAAATTAATTTTTTCTGATTTTACTTTGTTGAAAATAACGGAGCTTTTGAGTTTAAATTCTGAAATAGTGCAGATTTCATTCAAGTTCAAATGAAAGATAATGTTTTTATGCTTAGATGATGTGATTCAAAAATAGTCCTCTAAGAGAAATAAGTATATTTTTTTTAATTTTCTCTCCCGAAATTTTATCATTAGAAGATGCATATTTTAATTAGGGATACACTTTACCACGATATTATTTCCGATGTTATCAACTTATTATTTGTTCTTGTTGAATTCCTAGCAGTTTGGTTTCTTTTTTAATAACTGCTCCTTGGATCGTAGGACGCAGAAGGACATAAACTGCTGTTTGTAGAAAATGCAACACCATGAAGGAATCATCAGAATCAAATGAAATTCGCAGCAAATGTCAATTATAGGATATTATGCAAATTAATAAAGTTTCAGAGCCATCGCGCGTGCGCGGCGCGCGCAGCGCCCTCTGAATTGATGCTGAAAGCGTATAAATAAAGTGCTGTAGCGGGACGTTGAAAAAAGTCTATGATTATTTGTTAGTGGCAAACGTTTAGTGAGACCTGAGTATGCCTCCACGACGGAAGAATAAGAAATTCAAGCAACTTACGGAGTTTGAACGAGGGAGGATAATCGGCCTTCGAGAAGGAGGATTTTCCTATCGCGCAATAGCAGCTCGTATGCAGCGGAACAGTTCCACAGTGATGCGAGTTTGGAAGCAGTGGACCGACGAGCACCGAACAACTCGAAAAACAGGCACTGGACGACAGAAGGTGACGTCAGAGCGCGATGATCGACACCTGCTCCGCATGGCGGTGAATGATCGCACAGCTTCCTCCAGGCAGCTGGCAGCACGTTGGTCTACTGCTACAGGTGTACAATTGTCGGCTTCGTCAATTCGTCGTCGTCTGCTGCGCCGTGGATTGCGTGCAAGGGTGCCTTTATACAGGATTCCCCTCACGGCGAATCATCGACGGCTGCGTCGGCAGTGGGCTCTTGAGCACAGAGACAGGCGAGCTGATTGGCACCAAGTTGTCTTTTCAGATGAATCACGCTTCAATTTGTGGACCCATGATGGCCGTGTTCGTGTTAGACGTTATGCCGGTCAACGCTGCCTTCCTGAGTGTATTATTGAACGACATAGTGGTCGAACACCCGGAGTTATGGTCTGGGGTGCGATTTCGTATCATGGACGATCCAATTTGATACGAATGGAGGGTAATCTCAATAGCAACAGGTACGTCCGTGAAGTGCTACAGCCCGAAGTCGTTCCTTTCCTTCAAGGCATCCCTGGAGCTATCTTTCAGCAGGATAATGCACGCCCACATGTTGCGCGGACTGTTCGAGACTTCTGTTCAGCACAACGCATGCAACTTCTTCCTTGGCCTGCTTATTCACCGGATATGTCGCCTATTGAGCACGTGTGGGATATGGTTGGTCGGCGTCTCGCTCGTGATCCGCGTCCTGCAGTTTCCAAAGACGAACTTTGGTTGCGCATACAAGCGATATGGAATTCTCTTCCTCAAGCAGATATTCAACATCTGTTTGACTCCATGCCACGTCGTATAGCAGCACTTATTGCAGCGCATGGTGGCTGCACCAAATACTGATTTCGGACGCTTAATTTGTTTCTTTTGTTTTGAAAATTTCATCATTTATTTGTATCAGTACAAGTCGTTTCTGCATTAAATTTCATTTGATTCTGATGATTCTTTCATGGTGTTGCATTTTCTACAAACAGCAGTATAGAATAATTATTTTTATTTATAATAAACTTACAACTATATATAACAATAAAAAGTATCTTAGGATAATAATGCACTCTTATTTCAAACTGAAATTGCGATGGCTGTAATTCAGGTGAAAAAGTGAAATACCCATAGTTATTAATGCTTTCGTTCCTCATTTAGTCTTAAAATGAATTTTGTTTTTAACATTAGAGCTTAAATCTCTCATTTAATACTTTCTAAAACACATCTTTCTATCAGTGTATAAGTACTTCTTTTGCAGCTATGTGGCCATTTAAGGTAATAAAACTACTTTCCTACTTTTCGCTATAAATCCATTTTTACAAAGTCTTACTTTATTTAAGCAAAATGGCAACAGAAAACAAGACATAATTTTATTATATTTTTGAAGAAAACTTAAGTCGAATGTAAAAAACAAATAAGCCAATCCAATCTCTTATTCGCTTGACTCCAGCTTTCCCAAATCTTCTGTCTGTTTGATGACGATTTGATGTTCTGGCGAACATATATATATATATATATATATATATATATATATATATATATATATAAAGAAGAAGAAGCCTAATTTAACAAAAATTGTTCTCATACAAGTACTTCAGCCATCAAAGGTCGTATCACTTACAGCTACAAATTTCTGGAAACACGTAATGAGTAAATTCGACAAAATCAGCATTGCTTTACATTTTTTCGATTCTTTAATCACCCCTTAAAAGGTCAATTTATTAGATCAAATTAATAATGACTGTTCTGGGAAGCCATGCAAACAATTATAACCTTGTCCTCAGGATAGGTTTTTCGTCAAATCTCACTAGTGATTGCAATAGCTTTTTCTTAACTTCTTTTTCAAAGGAGATGAAGTATTAAAGTCATGTTTTGGCTGACGTTGAAATGGACTGAAACCGCTTAGAGAGTAACTTCCGTCTGTATTTCTTGTACTGGCCATATCACCCTCAGTAGCCATATTATAATTTTTTTCATATACTACTAGATTACGTGAATAAATAATGTGTTTTATATTTATCTCGTCCTAATTTATCTTAAAATTTTATTTATTAAACAAGATTGACATTAATACAATGTTTGTCGTATTTAAATCAAGCATGTAATTGAAATTTCCTTTTCAAAATAATATGTTTTATTGTAGTAAGAAAACATGTTATAGAAACACGATTGAGAAGCAATAATTAGACGAGTCTGTTATGTTTTTGCAATGAATAATTAGAAGATTTCAAAAACATAACAGACTCGTACATTACGAAAATATCCTGGTTTAGGAAGAATCAATCGAAATTTGCATTATTTAATGGTTGTAACAGCCACCATGACTGTAACTTTAATTTGATTGCTAACGCCACTTGTGGTGACGTTGAGAAAGAGAGAGTTCTTCCCAACCTCTAGTTTGTTGTTGTGCGTGTGTATGTTTGTAGCGTGTCGTGTATATGTCTTATATGTATCCCTTATAGCTATTATTGTGATACATCCGCGTGCTGTGAACTGAACCCAACCAATATATTAAAAAAATGTTCTAATCTTCATTCGAGATTCCACGCGCTACATGGTGATATTTCGATACATTCCCCAAATATTGTCTACTTTTTACTTCTTTTTCTAATAAAAGTATTAAACAAAAAATTTGAAAACATGCATATTTTCTAATATTTGTTTTATGTTTTCCCATTCTAGACGTTTTTTTTATATATGAATTTATTTTATTTTAAGCTTTTTATGTTCGTTTTGAATTTTTTTCACATCTTTTATTTGAGCTTTTTATATTTTTAACAAAACGCTCATTTCCAAATTAAAATATGAAGATGAGGGTACAAGTAAAATCAAGCATAAAAGAAGCGCATAATATCTTTTAAAAAAAATGTAAAATCAACACTTTAAAAAAGTTAATAAAAGTATAAAAGTTGGATTTATATATATAAGTCTTTGTAAAGCTTTGTAACTATAAACATTACACAAGCATACGGTGCTCATATTTTATTTTAAACCAACTTTAAGAAATAGAAGTAGAAAGTTTATTTTAAATATTTTTTTAATATTTTCTGTGCACACGAGAATTCATAGTACGGAATATTAATAAAGATGCCTCATACGCTCATGAAGACTTAAACTGCTACGTTATTAGCTATTACTAGCACAACGCATTAAAACCAGCCAACCAGCAAAACGAAAAAGGAGTGACATCGGAAACTACAGACTGATTAAGTGGTTCAGGGTGTACCTGACGTGTTTTCCAGCGAGATAACGCCCTGAAACACATTGCTCCATGAATACAAAGTCTGAAGACGACAGGCACCCTCTTATGCCTATCAACCTCTGCGGTTTATCCCTGTGTGAAATGTTGAGTTTGAAATGAGTCAGAGAGAGTTGGTAATTGCACCGGAATACAAGTGGGTATCTTTGTCCCGGAGTCGATTTGTTAACGCGCAATCTAAATTATCATTAATGGCTTCATCGATTGTACGTTTCGCAGTATAGTGGCTGAGCAAATCGCACGAAATATTGATTGAATAGGTGTGTGTCGAGTGTTACTCGTTTTATATTTCTGACGTACTTAATCAGTCAACAATTGTCTTGCTTTCCTCGATCCCTCACGTTCATTTTTGAGGACTGCAATATCTATCGTCAACAGAGCCATTCCATGAGACTGGCAACCCTAGAGTCCGGGAATCGAGTAAAAATAAAGATTAGTTTTGCTATGTACAGAATTCTCTTTTTATACTCGATTAATAGGTTCCACGAACACAACACCTATATAAATGAACGCATTAAGGGAATAAAAATGTTTGTGAAATAAAAATGTTCCCCTCCTTGATGCCAATATTTACCGTTCTGCAAATTTTTATAACGTTACAAACGTTAACTACGCAACTACAATTAAATGATTACATGGTGGAATACGTTGAGTGAGAGAGGGACAGAAGGGTTTGTTGACGCAAGAGCCAAATTTGTCACAGCTGCACCAAATATGTGTATAATGAATTACGTTGAGGAACCCCGCCATCTGTATTTTCACACGACGCAACGTGGTGAAATTTGGATTCTGTAGCTCAAATTAGTTAATTGATTGTTCATTAATGTCGCATTTAGGAACAACGCGTGGAGTATTGGCAACTGACATCTATATTTTGAACCACAGTCAAGTGACGAGTAAGACACATCAGTTAGCACCCTACTCTCCTAAGTTTCACATCATCCCGACAGATTTTACGTGCATCAATCGAGTCAACAAGACTGATTCGAGCGAGCTACAGGGAAACGAAAATCTCGAAGCCGGAGGATTACTGCATATTTTATTTCACGAGTTTATTAATCAAGTGGCTAAATTGTATGAATTTAAGCAGAGCTTCACGTAGGCTGTCGAGGGACAGGTGAAACATTTGGCACGAGTCAAAAGCCATCTATCTGCCCAGTTGATCAGACATAGACAAAACATAATCACAGATCATAATTTATTTTTACAGAATTGGCATTAAAATTGCTTTCTTATTTCGTTTCCAAATGTGAATTTAAGTTCTTGATTAACAGATATGTTTTGAATCACTTTTAAGTACAGAAATGTAAGTAACCAGAAAGTTGGACAACATTTCGTTCTATTTCAGCTGAAGTACAATAGTAAATTATATATTGATAGCATGTGAGAAAATCTATTTTGATTGCTTATAAAAGCACTAGTTCCTTCAGAATTTGATTAATAAAAATAATATAATTATATTTGGTTAGTTAGTTATAAGTTTAAATGTATTAATCCCCCCTTTCATTTATGAGGATTCACTTTAACGCGCTTAAATTGTTAGAACTCAAGAGTTACCACTCGAGTATTTCCATAATCGTGAAGAAACACTCGAACGAGTTCAAGGATTCCTCCGTGTAATTTGTTTCATAATCATTTAAACTTTCCTTAATTTCTGTTGTGAACATTTGTACGGAGGTAAAAGATTTGTGGGATTAGTGAATTATAGTGTCAACAAAGCATACATTTTCATTCTAATCGCAGTTCCGTTCACGTATTGTTTTCGTGGAACACAATATACCCGCATAAATAGGAGGATTACTATATTTTATTAACATTTTGGATTGGAATGGATATAACATATCAAAATATTCAGTGTTAAATATTGATACAGTAAGTAAGTAATATTTACAATATGTACTCAAATTCCAATAACGAGTTTAAAAAAAAGCAATCGCAAAAAAAATACGTATTTTAAGCAAAAGTTAAGAATCCTAATACTGTCTATAACTGTATTAGATAGTGTAATTTAACTTGTACAAACGTTGCGTGTATGATGGGGAAAAAATAAAACGCGCTTTTGTCTTTCAAATAAAATGGACAGTCGCTTTCTGATGATTAATCGAACAGGGATGGTGAATGAAATCTTGTAACGGCAATGAAATAGTGAACGCAACGAGTGATATATGAATTAAATTTCACGTGCATGCTCAAGCTTAACTGTCATACGATGTTACAGCCGAAGAAAATGACATAACGCACAATTCGCACTGGATTGGAAAACTATTTACAGTAACCACAACAAAAACTAGTTCATCGAAGTTACTATGTCCATAGTTCGATGTTGTCATTAATAAAAACGGACTTATGTGCGAAACCAAGCCTGTTCAATGCCAGTCTTACTTCTGGTGGACTGTGAAAAGAATAAACTGAAGGAAATGTTTACGCCTAACCACTTTTAATCAATACAAAAAATACAATTTAACATCGTGCTTTATTCTCATTATGTGAAGTATGTCAAACTATTGCGTGACTTTCTTGTTTCGTAAATGCTCAATATTTTTAAGTCCGATTGATTAATGCTTCTAAAACGTTGTTAGAAATTTTACTTATTTTTAAGGAAACCTGTAACCTTGATTAGACAAATATAAGAAGTGGGACAACCTCCCTTTTATAAAATTTCAACACATTTGTGCAGAAATTTTATAAAAGGGAGGTTGTCCCACTGACAACCTCCCTTTACCTCCTTCCAACCTCCTTCGAGATGTTGACATTGAATTTTTTGTGTGATGTTATGTTAATAAAAGCAACTTTATATTGTACGCATGATTCAATTCAAAAAAACTGTTGCACACATGTCGCCAAAAAAAGTTGTAGAATAAATATTAATCCTCGTAATTTATTTTTCAATTAATTTTTTCAAATATCATGTTAGCTTTTAAGTAGTTTTCTGAAATCTAAAATGAGAAGTTTTAACGAGCAATAACTGATTTAACGCAATATTCATACTTCTTTCAAGTCAGTTTCTTCTTGATAAATCTACGATTAGTTGTTTTATAAGTAGATTATTGTGGCAGGAAAATTTCATAACAGGGTTAAATATCTACATGAATATAACAATTACGCATAAACTACACAACACTTAGAATTGCATCTTCCCTAAGCTAAGCTCATAGAAATAGATTCATGAATTCATGAATAAAGGAACTGGATTTAGGCTCATGATTACTAAAAGTAATCTAGTCTTAAAATAACAAATTACTAATGACTTTGATAATTTTATTCTTAAAGTTGGTGAATTAAATATGGTTTACCTGTTGAGGCCCTTAACGAATTTAGGTTATTGTCTTGAAGGAAATTCCACATTTGAATTTTAAAGTAGAAAAGGAAATTACAATTAAAGATCTAAGATTCGCTACAGATGATTTGCAGAAAGATTTTGTTGCCGTCTATGTAGATAAGGTTCCTGCAAATTATGCAATTATTTGCAAATTTTACTATCATAAATTATTGAGTGACACATGTATTGAATAATAATGCTTTCCAGTTTTCCAAATACAGTAAAAGAGAGATAAATAATCGTCATTTCGCATTTAATAAGAAATTGGGCTTACATTTTACAAACAAATTTTAAATATATTTTTTAACGCCAAAATTTCACAAAAGTCCTGTCAAATTTCGAAGTATTACGAATGGCTATAACACCTAATCACTAAATCTGGCAAACTTATGCAGTCAATTCTTCGAAATTCTATTGATAATATTGAAAAAAAAACTGCTATTATTAAAAACAGCATTGAAATTGTTAAGATCATGAAGGAACGAGAGGTATTCTCTATACATGGGTATGATTTTGAAGACCTTTTTAACTCAATAGATATTCAAGATTCAGTTAAAGTTCTTGAAATTTTATATGATAAATATCATTTTAATCTAACTATAAAACGAGAAAAATTCAATACTCTTATTAAACTTGTGTTACAAGAGAATTTTATACTTTTTGGTCAGAATCTTTATAAGCAAATTAAGAGTCTCCCTCAAGGAGGTCCAGCTAGTAATTGCTGGCAAATTTTTACTTACATTTTTATTAAATACAACACATTGATAATGATTCCTACTTTCTTTATCGTTATAGAGATGATTTAATTATTTTTGGTAAAACTGAGGAATTTAAACCAAATTTTTCGTTTTACCCTGATTACCTCAAATTATCAAAAACTAATTTTAATTATAATACAGTAGAATTTCTGGATCTTGATTTGCAAACTGTTGAAAATAGACAAATTAGTAATATTTATGATAAAAGAGAAGGGTTCGAATTCTGTGTAGTCAAAATTCCTTTTTGGAACAGTAATTTATACATATCTATTTATAGGAATATTTTATTAAACTTTTTATTACGTAATAACAACTTAACCACACATAAAATAGACAAGTTTAATAACATTAACTAATTTAATAACAGCTTATTACCAACTAGTAGTATGTTTGGATCGTGATTATTCCATAAATTTCTTAAATACTTATACGCATCACAAATATAATAAACATCTTTGCGAATCGTGATCCATTTTCGAATCCACCACACATCACTAGGTCCACAAAGTTGGCTTGTTAATGGTATCGCCGTGAAGAATTTATTTATTTACTTTTACACAGCTTACAGTTTTTACTCATTCTCTGGACCATTCTACTCCTTTGCCAAACAGCTTATTACCAACTAGTAGAATGCATCTTTTTACACTTTATTACCAACCAAATAACGGTTTGAATTTTTTTTGAATTTATGTGGTGATGACGTGTTGTTTTTTGCATTTCGAGTATCTGATTTCTATCTTGAAGCTTTTTGTTCAATTAAAGAATATTCTACCGTTTACTCACAGATTTGAATATTCATTTCTTTGAATTTTTGTAAGTATTTTATACTTTGATTTGTTGATAATTTTTAGAATTAGAATTTATTTTTGCAATTTTTATCACTGAATTCTTTGCATCTTTTAATCATTGAACTCTTTTGTAATTTGGATTTCCCAATTCAGCCTACCAAGTCGCAAAGGGGGAAGGTTGGTACCATGAAACTAATTTAACCCCATTTATTCGGTCCTCAGTCCGAAATTGCTTTTTGACCTGCTGGGTTCCATATTTTCCATATATATATATATATATATAAACTTATTATCATAATATACTCTGAAAGGTTTTTTATGATAGTTTGCATAAAACATGTATATTAAGAAAATGAACTTTTTCCTCTGAAAAATAAAAAGAAATGTTTTTGGCTTTTTTTGGTCAATTTGTTTAAGCGTACTTATTCACATTTGTAGTTAATCATTTGTACATAGACGAACAAATGCCTTCCGTGAGGACGTTTAGGGTAAATTAGTCCCCATTTTTGCGTGCCTAGTTCTTTCTAATCGCACAGTCATTTGGCTAACGTGTGGGACGGTCACAGATGCATGTTCGATCGATGAATCACTGGCACGCTATCAAATAAATATTGAATCAAAAGATGTTTGCAGCATCTGTTATGATAATCAATTTTATCTTTTGCAATTCTGATATTATGTATTTCTATTGCAGAAACAAAATTAGAAAAAAAAACCTCTTTTGAATTTATAATGTTACTAAATATATATGTTTTATACATCTTTTAAAAAGTCACAAAAGGGTTCATTTTTTTCAGTTTTTGAGAAATGGGTAGGATCCTATTTCAAGTCCACACCTTGGCGGCGGAAAATGAAAATGGCACTAAAAAGTGTGATGGCTGCACTGAATTGGCAAACCTTTTTTAATAATGCTGTACTAAATCTTACTTTAATGCATCCCTAATTTTGGCACGATTTAGCACCAAAACATTTTCACCGCTAAGGGAGGAGTTCAACAGTGTTAACTGCATCCTGGCCAGAATAGGATGGTATACACTCGAACACCAAGTTCGTTATTCCCACCGAATTAATTTTTCTGGCATTTAGGCCAAAAGTACAATTAATATGAAAAGCCTCATCAAAAAAAGGGCTCCCGTCAGGGAATATTCAGATTCAGCTCCAACACATATTTGAAATTGAATTAAAATTCTTAATTAATATGTAATGGGATATGAAAATCATGAGAGGTTAAGAAGTATAAGGTACACGTTTGCAATTATGGAAACTTTCGGTCACAATATATCCTCAAACTATTCCTTAACCGTAATAAAATAATAATAATAGTACCAGGAAAAATTAAGGACAAAATAATTAATGAAATAAATATAATACCAAATTAGGAATGCACCCTACGCTTCATTTTAATAGTGTAAATATTTGCGATATCAAATTAAAAATTTATTTTGTAAATATCTTTCTCAAAAAAAGGTTTTATATAAATCTCAAAGGATGTCTTGAAATAAATCGAAGTTAATACTTCACATGTAGAAAATTAATTTTTACTCCATAGTATAATTTAGTTCAGGTTTTTTTTAACCTTTATATTATTTTAATATTAATAAAAGGAAATATACAGTTTTAATTGGAAATATTTTTGTCTGAATCTTACTGCTGCAGAAGTTTGCTATGAATGCAGCATAATTTCTATGAGACAAAAATTAATTTATAAAATTATAAATAAAATATGAATAGAATTGAAAGGAATTTCTTTCCATTTTCTAATTAAGAACGAATATATTTAATTTAAATCAGACAATAAGTAATTAAATAGATAAAATTAACTTATTGCTTCCAAGAGCTAAATTAGTTATGGGATGATGATTAAGAGTGGGCAATTATTTTTCATAAAAGTGTTAGTTGTTCAAAAAACAAACATAAAATTTTGTAATAATAATAGGTAATATGAAATTAAATTTTACGAACTTGTGTTTTTTTTTTTTTTTTTTTTTT
>BMAW01071147.1:185077-198848 GCA_019974015.1 Nephila pilipes | reverse complement strand
TACTGACTTTCCATCTTAAAAAAGGAATAGAATTAATTGAAATATAAACGAGATCTACACTTCTTGCAGACATTTTACTTACTTTCTAATACAGCTTCAAAGATCCACAATTACAATTAGTCAAACCTTAATGAAATTTATATATGTATAAAATCAATGCATTTATTATTTTTACGGCTTAATCGTTCTTGACTTCTTTCAGACTTAAGCGATATTGTACTATATTTCCTACTTATTACAAAAATAAGTATAACCTCCCTTATTATTTGCCTTTTTTATATACCGATTACTATGCTAAAAACATTTCTGCAACAAATAACTAATTATGTTATCATAACCTTGAGGCTGAAATTAAATTTCAAATTTTTTATTCATAAACTATTCAATCTTTATCAGCTTCTTAATCTATGTATATGTTATCAATAAGCAAAGAATATTCTTGCTATTTAAACAATTTGAAACTAACTCTAAACATATTGCCAGCATTAAGATACTGGACCTACCTTAACATAAAGAATGACAAATTGTGAAAAACAATTTCTCATAAAAAAAGTTGATGAATAAAACAAATTCACTTGCTGTGTCTTATAGTGTAGAGAAAGCTAAGATGATCAAATGGAAGAGGTTAAATTAGTGCTAATTTCATATAATACACCAAGGTTTTAGGTGTCCAATCAGCAATTTAAATGAGTTAAAAAGAAATTTAAAATGCATGAAAATAAATTTTTTAAAAAAATTGAATTTGACTTTGTTAATATTTCATTTTAACATTTGCTAACGATTTTTTCCCTTTTTTTCTGTTTATAAAACACCTTCAATTTTGGTAGCGAGATAATTCGACGATGAAATTTCGAGATTTTATACTTCGTACCCAATATCTTCCTAATCTTAATCCCCAGTTCACCAACAGGAATATTAATTCGCTTAAAGTAAGAGTACTTCCGAACCTCAGGTTCTACAGAAGCAATTACAATCAAGAAAAGAAAACAACTTCTTCAAATTTCTAATTAACTATTTTTTTTCACAAACAAAACGTTCTAAAGTGCAAAAACATTTCCGATTTTAACAACAAAAAGAATAAGGACAGACGACATTGCCATAAAAATCAATTATTAAGCTAAATAAATAAAATGAGAGCAAACGATACATCATTAAAGAAGACGATATTCTGTTCGGATACCAAAGCAGAAGCAGACGATAAAACGTTAAATTAAACATATCTGAGCAACATAAAAATACCTTAAGCAAACTAACTGTATAATTACAATAGTAATAATGTATAATGTCAATCTTTTGCACTTAACACCATGCATCCTTTATTTTACCCCCGCATATTTTTGTTGACGCCATTTTACTCAAAATAACAGCATGTTAAAAAAATATAGAAAGATACAACTTCCTCTGAAATTAATGCAACTCGCGCCAAAATGTTGAAACTCACTTTTATATCCGAAGTGTGGTCAATTTAAGAAAACGATTCATCAAAATGTTCTAATGTTTCTACGCGTAATAATATTTAAAAAATGTTAAAATACAGTAGAACTTCATAAAGGAAATAAGTAAATAACTACATGAAAAAGAGAATACAAATCAAAGCATTTTATACCTGATATGTATTAGGTCGAAAACATTACTTAAAAGGCGAGTAGGATGATCCAGGCTCATCTTCACCCATCATAGTTACTTGACACTTTCGCTGGTTTCAAGAAACGACAGATCATTTGCTGTCTTCCGTTTGCCTTAATTTCTTGAACAATGAATTGATGCAGATGTTTCGATTGTTCGTTATAGCCAGATATACGAGTAGTTGTGTTGCTGTCGTATGCAATGTATTTCATCTCAACATTTAAGTAGTATTTAATCTCACTCAGTTTTGGGTTTTTATAAATGATGTCATCCGAAGAAAAGAATAGTTTGAATTCCATTAAATGAAAAATAAGAATTAAAATGTCACAGTCACCATTCCTTGTGCGAAACAGCTTACAGTCTATTGCTTCTAATATTAATTAATTATTAATTAACGTGTCTCTTTATTATGAATCTTCTGAAATGATTCTTCGGATTCAACGACGTTCTAAGTCATCTCGGTGAAACAGACGTCAGCACTAATCTAAGCTATTATAGTGAGAAGAGGAGGACACTTGATCTCACACCTCAGTTTCCTAAATTTCACACCACATTACATATTTGATACTTGTTTCGATTTATCGTGTTGCAGGCCTTTTATTCTGCATGACGTAATTTTAGAACGATCGGGACTCGAAAGCGTAGTTCCTTAAGAACACCTCCCATCACGAGGTTTATGACTATGAGCCCACAGGTATGGCAGCCACATGACAAAAATTACAATAGTAATTTTTATGAATGGAATAATCAATGGTTTGATTGTTTAGTAAAGTCGCATTTAGAAATATCACGAGGGAAATAGGCGACGGTCAGGTGACGAGAACGACACTTGAGCTGGTGCTCCCTTAATTTCATATTATCTTAACGTGAGATCATGGAGCCCCGAGTAATTTAGTGTCCCACATTCCCACTACACGATGGAGCTTAAGTGGCACTAGGCCTAGAAGCTACGATTCAACTGAAATAAGCTGGTCACGAGTTGACAACCATGACCATTCGGCTACAGCAAACATCAATAATTGGTAGCATCAATGATGTAAAATATTTCTGTAACATAATATTATAACGATAGGTTTTTGTAGTTCGAGTTAGAGAAAAACAAATCACATTTCATTTGTAAGTTTGACTGAGAATTTAAAATGATTTTTTGATAAATTTAGTAGAGGTATTAAATTATTTAAATCTTTGGCATTTTCGTAAAAGTTTCCCGTTTTTAAACTTATTTGTTTGAAATCCGTCGTTACTTCTTTTTGCCTTAAATAAAAGGACTGGATAAATACAAACGAAATTAATAGAATAGAAATATTAAATAAACCAATACAATTTTAGAGGTACGAAAATATAAATGAAATCTTACGAGGTTTCCAGAAAGTTTAGTATCATTACTTCAACTAACAATTTGAGCAAATATAAAACCATTGTAATGCATAAACCTTAATGAATCAAATAATTAAGAGAAATATTCCGTTAAAATAAAATAGTGAGCATATATTATTGAATTATTTCGAACATTAACGTGTTTTTATAAACGCATCATTTATTTGAAAATATCAAGCCAAAATTGCCACTCAAAATTTCAAAATTTGAATATAAATCATTTAACAATATTTAATTCTAATCGTTTAGTTGCCACAAGTATTACAAAGAAGAAAGGCAACAAGATGTTAATTTATTTTTAAATTTTATTAAGAAGCTTTTGTAGAAAGCAAACTCGTTAACAAACGTTATTGATTACCGCTGTAATATATTTAGTTGAAATATCACCTAAAAGACTACGAAATAAATCACACACCTGTTTTTTCCATGATATGTATAAATATCAAATTTCTTTTTAAAAGTCTCGTGAAAAAATACTGCTGAAAATTCTTGGAGCAATGGAAATTGTGTGTGCATTATTTTTCTATTTTATACAGACTTAGTTAAAAAAATGTATATAATATTGGTTTCTATTTCTTTTAAAAATCTTGTGAAAAAATACTGAAAATTCTTGGAGAAAAGAAAATTGTGTGTACATTATTTTTCGATTTTATACCGGCTTAGCTAAAAAATGCATATAACATTGATTTCATTTAAATAATATTCATTTAGTACATATTATGAAACTAATTCACTATCAAAACAATATAAAAACAAATTTGTTAGTTTAAATTACGATAATGATATCTGTAATAAATGAAATTTTTTTCTTAAACTAAAATAAATAATATTTAGTGCAAGACATTTTCAAACAAAAAGGAACAATGTCTACCATGTCGTAAGTATTTCCCTTATATATATTAGCATTCTTTAAAATAACAACGTTCATATTTCGCTAATAATTTTATTTATTTAAGGTCAATATTCTATAAATGTGTATAGAAAACGCACGCGACATGTGTTTGCACAAACAAATAAACTAATAAATAATTTTAACAAAAAAGTGATGAAAAACTCGCAAGTTTAGTACAGACTTAATTTTATAACAGAAATTATCATAGCGTTATCAAGACTGCTCAGCGTAAATACAAATTTTGTAACAAAAAAAAATATATTTCTGAGGAAGAGTGTTGTAGTCGCGGAAGCCTAGTGGTCATGATGACGAACTAGTGGCCGGCATTGTTTCCATCGAGTGGAAGGTTTCATCTCCGACTCCATTGAAGACCCATCGTGTAGCGGAGCTAATACGCGTTAAATCTGTTGAAGCTTCAAGTTCTCCCAAAAGCGCAGGGTGGGGAGTTTAGAGAAGGAAGAGCCAGATCAGGTGTCGCAATCGACACTTAACCGAGGTTCAAAATTGTGAGGTCCATCGCCAGTAGCCCTGAGATTGCTTCTTAGTGCGGCGTTATTTAACAATCGTATTGTCTTATGCAATCGCAACTAATATTAAATTATAATGTAATAAAAACATCCGTGTCTACTAATTATGAAATGAAAATGGAATAAGAGAATTTACATTTATCACTGATGCTGATTACATTTATCACTGTTTATAACATTTTTAAAATAATAAGTCGTCCATATTTAGAATGCTTAATTATTGTATTTTATTGAAATCGTACGCAAATCTTAACGTCCACGTAAATGTTGAGTTTATTTAATTTTCTTCTAATTTCAGTTTAATTCTCGTCTTGTTCACTTTAATAGAAAAAGTCTGAATTTTGGTTTAATGAATATTATTGCTTCTTTTTTCATTATAAACTGTTCAAACTTTTGTATACCTTATGATAGGACCAGAAACATTTTGAAGTATTTCTTATCCCTTAGCAATGAATGTAATTTCAAAATAATTACATTAAAATATCTTTTTGCCGTAATTATGTCCTTAGACATATTATACGAGAGAAACTATCTTCTAAATATTTACTTCCATTCAGACCCGTCTACCCCGCGATTAGAAGATGAAAACAACTTATTAACGAGTGAACGCATCTAAAATTCGATGGCTGAAATACCGAAGCGTTGAGTAATACCGTCTACAACCTGCAACTTCAAAATATCTTTAATTATTCCTCAGCCTCAAGTGCTGATATGTAAACGAATGCGGACATTTTAACTAGTACGTTAAGAAAGTGAAGCAATCCTAGTCACTATGTATTAAAATCAATAAGGACTCGGTGAATCTGAAAAGTTTCACTGCAAATTAAGCTCTGCTTTGGAAAATAGAATAATAATATCGTCTATTCTGTCAACATACGCTCTCTTAAGGTTATACAATATGGTCAATGAACGTATGTTACATTTATTAAGTGGAATACATATCTGGTATTACATTTATAAAATGTAACATAAGTTTTGTATTACATATATAATTTGTAATACACATTATATAATATTTATAAAAGATTATAAAATATACATATCTGTCTAGTATTGTATTTACCAAATATTATCCGTTCGATACTACACTTATTAAATGTAACAGTTTAATAAACTCAATATGATAATCATATAATTTACTGAAAACAAAAAAAAGTTACAATTTTCAGCTTTGTTGCATTTTACAAAAATTATGATTTCGAATTTATTTTTTTTGTAATTTTTTGGCTTCATTTTCATTAAATGAAAAAAAAATTCTTTTTTTTCCGTATTCACCAACGCTTTCGATTACTTCAACAAATTTTGAATTTTGGTCAAAACCTTTTTAATATATTTTATTTAATTTTGTGATTAATTAATCGTAACTTATTCAATTACTCATCTCATGAGATTTTCCTTTTTTATCCAACATTATTTTCAATTCTGTGTCACAAATGATTTCGTAAGTTTAAGGTTCCCATCTACCTTCTATTTTGATTTCGTGGATATAGTGTTAATCCTATGGAATTCCTACTACCGTCCTCAAAACTTTTCTATTTTATCTGTTTAAATCCAAAGGAGCTCACATTAACAAAGGTTTCTTTGGAATTACAATTTCCCTCCAGTTTTTAAAAATATTTTTACCCCTATTTTAATGATATGTTTGTGGACTTTTTGGTCTTAAAAAATATTCTAAAATATTTGCAAAAATCGGAAAGAACAATGTAATTCTGCAGAAATCTTTATTAATTTGTGCTCCTTTGGGTGCACTTTTTTGCATTCAAATAGATAAAATAGTAAAGATTTTAAGATTGTAGTAGAAATTCCATACGTTCACGATATCATAATGGTCGATAGACAGGTAGCCTTAAAAAAAAAAAGAAAAAGCTTTTGGTTGTCTTAAGTGTTATTTATTATAGTTCATCCCCTAAGTATTCCGTTCCGTTCTGCTTAAATTCCAGAGAGCTGCATCTATTATCACGGAGACAGTACAATTCATTGTACCGCATAGAGAGATACTAATCACCATACTGACAGACAGCTGCTACCAGACCAATAATTGTCAATTACCATTTGTAGTTACTGTCATGTTCATTACGAGACTCATTTGATAAAAGGAGAAAAGCGATGAACTTCAGATAATGCGATAGCAATGCTGAATTGACCCAACCATATTTCTGGAGAAGAACGAAACAGTAAATTATGTGCAACTATTAGATATACCGGATATATCTATATTCCTTAACAGATTGAATTAAAAATACTTGTGATGTGTAGAGGTACATACACAGAACCGCTCGTTAACGAAAGCTGCACAGAAGTGATATTTAAAAAAAAAACCTAGAAGACAAAAGTTGATTATTCATAATAATTGATTATTCTATACAGCATTCTTAAAATTAAACCTACAAGAGTATAAATACCATATAAATGTCTACACAACATTTTTTTTATCTTACTTTGTCTAGATTGCTTGAAATACTTCTTATAATAACATTGGATATTAATTTTCAAGAAAACTCTCATAGAATCTGAGTTATTATCTATAAAATTTGTAGTATTCCTATTGGTCTCATTTACGGTTATTATCTATAAATTTTTGTTTACTTACCTTCAATGATAACAAACGTCATTTACTTATAAACGATGGGAGAAAAATTATCGTCGTTTATATACAAACACACACTCGGACACATTTCTTCAACTGTTAGAATTTTTTCCATAAAGTGTTGGATGTTAACGACTTGAATATTTTGGTATCATTCACACTAAAAATTATTCAATTTTGTAAGGATTTTTGTAGTACATTTCGCTCTAAATAGGTCCCAAAGAAAACCAAACGATTGTAAGATCAGAAAATTATTGAATTGTTCGAAAGCTATCAGCTTCCCAAACCTTTCAATTTGTACTATGCTAGAATTTGAAATATGACATATTGTACCATTTTGGTAATATCTATTACTTACTCCGTCATTCTTTGAATGATAAACAGATTCTCTTACTTTTGCCCACATTTGGGGAGTAGATGATTTTTAGAGTTCTCCATTCATATGTAGGACTCAGCACATCATCCTTTGGACTTATTGGGCATTATATTGTTGGAAGCTAAAAGTATTGATTTATATAATTGAAAGACATATGTGTACATAAATTTCAAGCCATTTCTCAGATAGTTTAGGAAGGTAATAATTTGAGACTTCAATCGATGGAAACGTCTCATACCATATTCTACATTTCAAATTTTTGGAAACAATTTCTTTATTTCTCCTTATAACAGAAAAAAGAACTTTAATGCTTCGATTTTTCGTAGGTAGTCTAAAAATGAAGATCCTGTGTTCTTAAAAAGAAATAAAAGTGTAACAACAGTCCATTTAAGCATATAAGCCATTTCATCCAAGAGTTATACACTTTCTTGTATTTGAATATAAACTTCATCTTTCTTCTAAATTTTTATTTGTATTTTTATACTCTAATATCATCTGATTAAGTAAAAAATGAACAGAAGTTATGCAACTGAAAACTATTTAAATAAACTTTGTAATGAAGATGTGGTGTCGAATAACTAAAAATTAAAAAATAAGAGCGACAAATATTGAATTGAATTTCATTGTTGATGCTCTCTTAGTAAGATTTCTATTAGGTCGTAAAAATATATTCACATATTTTATTCGAAAATTAGTATAGGAAACTTGTTGTCATAATTTGTTAGTAAATTTATATTACTTTTAATTTGTGAGAAAATGTCTTCCTTTAATGAAGATTTATTTCACAACAAAATGAAGTCTAAAATTTAGTATGTTAGGATTACAATAAATACATTTAACCTGTCTGAATTCAATTCTAATCCATTGTTACGTAAATTATCGATCAGGTTTTGAATATTAGATAATGTATGCCTGAGAAAAATCAAAGAAAAAATAGTCTTCGATGTTGCTTATGAGAAACCATACATTTTAATTCGACCAGTTCTCAAAATTATCAATGTGTCTTCAAGTTAAAAATAAAATTTTTGTTTCCAATTTTTATAATTTTATTCATTGAAAAAAAATTTATAATATCAACAATTTTTAAAGATGCAAGTAATGAATTCCGAAACTTAGCAATAATTCCTTTCGAAAGAAAATAAGCTAAATAAGAAATGCTGTGACGAGAAAATAATCAAATACAGTAAGATTGAATGAATCAAGTAGAAATATTAAAAGTATAAATCGATGAAGGATAAAGGTTTCCGAGAGAGATGCGAGCTCGACATTGAAACCTAAAAAATGTTCAGTGATCATTTGAACTGATATATAACTCGGAATAAGTTTACGAGAATTAATTTAATCAGTTTTGTTAGTATTTTTATCTTTGGTAATAAGTAAATTGATAGGTAAATTTTTCAATTATAATCTTTGGTTCAAGGACGCGAGTTAGTAATCGCTCTACATTCATGATGATAGTTACTTTGGGATCAGTTTCTAAAATAGAATAAAACTAGTTTCACTTTCCTAGTTGACTCTTTCCTGACTCAGTATTTATTGAGTTTCGATTGCCCTTAATCTTCTTTTCGATTGCTTAGTATAGAAGAGAGGGCGTTACAAACCGAGGAGTGTAACAACAAAGATTCCTGCACATTAACGGAAACTAGACCTTGAAATTATTTATGGGCGTGTGGTAATTAGGAGAAGGAGGTACGAGTTCAAGTACTAATCCGATCATTTGAAAGCTTCTCTTAACTAGGAAACGCGTCATTGAAAGTGCGTGGTATAGTTTCTAGTTGAACATTTTAATTAATCTAATTAATTAACAACCCAAAAACAAACAATCGTTAAGAAGTTTTTCAATTACTGCACATGTGTTGTAACTTGAAAATTATGTTTTCTGTTCACCGTCGCCTAAATTTCAGGTATATGTACTAAATTTAAGCAACGAGTTCAAAACAAATTAAAGTCTCTAATATATTTAAGAAGTAAACATCGTGAAATAATTAATATTTATAAACAAAGCTTCTTGCTCCGAAAATACATCTCATCAATCATTAGACTCGTAAGTGAAAACATTTCATTAATTTTTAATTAGGTACTAAGCTAATACACCTTTAAAGATTAAAGGCCTTCGGAAGAGAAAGATAACGAATGATAAATTACTTTCATATATTGTTGTTATTTGCCATATAATTAGCAATCAATCATACATACATTTTTTTTGAATTTTTATATAATTATTTTTAATCCAAGAAAGAAAAATTGGATGTATTATATTATTGGATATTTTCTCAGTAACAATATAAATATTAAAATAATTATCTCTTTTTTTAACACAAATTAAATGCATGTTCTAAAAACACTTTATTGAAAATGGTGGAGTTGTTCGAAAAAGAGGAATCATGCTAACCAATGAATTGAGTGTTCTCAAAGTTTTTGCATCGGTATTCTATGATTTTTTTATTTTTGTAAATGAAAGTATATTGTGTTTTTGAATGAATGAATCATGTGTGTACAGAGAAAATAGTCCAACGAAAAGGAGGATTATAGAGAAGGACACTTTAATCCCAAACATTCAGGAAATAACGAAGCACAGGTATCAGGACTTGTACAGATTAAAACACAATCAGAACAAACAACACTTGCACAATTTAAAGACACAACAAACGCAAAACAGCTCTTAGCTCAACAGCTCAAAATTAGCAACACAAACATAAGGTAATAAATCACCAAATCACTAGTAAATAGTACTAAACTCTCATACTAATAGTACTAGACTCCAGCAGATTTTCGTAGATTCTCTTAAACTTTGTATCTCTGCCTGCTTACATCTGTCCCGGGCATGTGTGATGTAACAGAGAGATTTTAGAAAGATTTTAAAACTCCTCTCGTAACAGAAATTTCAAGGAAGTGTTATCAATTTCGAGAACTGTCATTTGATTTCCAAAATCGCCCAGTCTGTCACCCAATCATCAAAATGTTTTTTTAAGATTAGATATATATTTTTATATTTTTGTTTATATATATATACACTCTAGTTTATATTATTTATTACTATTCGTCTAAAGGAAGTATCAATCATAGAGGTAGCTGTTTAATTTCATAACGCCTCGCGATATTGATGAGGAGATATAATTAACAAATCAAGCAGCAAAGAATTCTTATGAATGTTCTCAATTATGTGTGTGATGTTCCCGGGCGCTATATAGAGATGCATCAGATTTGCTTTTGCTTGAAGTGCTTGTGGTTGTTTCTCTAACTTCTACTTATGTTGTTCTTCACATAATGTATGCTTGTAAATAAAGTGATCTAAACAGAAATAAATATTGTTATTTCTATATAATGCTTGAAGCGTCTTCCCAAATGACCACAACTACAATGTCCAAGTTATAGGAATTGCAGATTTTTATTTCATATATATATATATATCATTTATCTAAAGTTAAACTTTAGATACATTAATTTATCATCATTAACATTTAAAATAGATTATCCCAAATTGGAGATCTCTCTTTCAGTTAATTTAATTTTCACGCACTCGATACGAGCCACTGTGTGTGCGATTTTCCTGCCTAATTTGGTCAATTCTATAAATTGTAAGTTGTCTTCTTGGACTATTACATGTAATATTAATCAAACGTTAAACAGAGTCTCTGCAATTTGATAAGCCTAGTAAAATTTATTTGATTCTTTGTTCATTAGCATCGCATTCAGAAGCAACACAAAGACTGTAGAAAGAATTCGAAATTTTTATTCTTAGTCAACTGACGAGGACGACACGCGGGCTGGCACCCAAACTGAAGTCGAAGACATGTCCTAAGGTTAATGAAAACATGTACAGTTATAAAAAGAACTGGAGCATCTTTAATTACTTGATATAAACTTGATCTAATTACTTCATATTACTAGATAAAATTGATATATTTTAATAGCTTACAGAAAAGTAAACTGCGTTAATAATTAGTTAATTATTATAGTTAATTAATTATTAAAATACATTCTCTTATTATGCAATCCATTTTTTACAGAATATTATAAATAGATAATGATTTAAATAGTCACATTCTAAATTTCATTCGAATCCTATTATAAGAAAATCGTTTAGAGATCATATACAAAATTGCTTTAAGTAAATGATCAATTTGGAAACGTTTGATATTTTTTATTTAGTTAAATGAATATAAAAGAGTTTCTACAAACTGATTTTTACTTAAATGCTTTTATAATTTTATATTATTTTAGTCTATCTAATTTTTTTTTATAATTAATGTTGTTAGTGTGAGATTCGAACAAATTGTTCACATTGTTTTTTCCGATCTCGAACATCGCATGACAAGCGAATCGATAATTACAAAATTGTAAAATAGTATACAGCCCCTTAATGCTGCAAAATTGGAAACCATAGCTACTTTTTCGAGTATTTTCTGAACTATTATAATATTTAAATGTAATATTGAATTTCGGGCTTTTAAGACTTGGAAATTCAAAAGAGTTTTCACATTTGCATAAATAATAATACGCTAACCTGGGTAAACATGTGTAACTTTGGTCATAATATCAAGAAAACTATGAAATACTCCAGACGTATTGAAAGTTCTATATAAATGGAAATTCTGAAAAATATTCATCACATTAATTCAATGATATTCACTGTATACATATTATTTCTTTTCACAGTAAGTTATCAGAGTTTATAATGCGGAGTAATAGGAGGGACTCAACATGACATTTGACTCATATATCCCTCAAATAGGACTGATTTTATAGTTAGAATAATATAATTTTAATATAAAGATTAAAATATACATTACTCATTCATATTAAATTTTAAAATATTCTCGTAAGAATAGAAGAAGTGAGAAAGAAAAGAAAAGAAAAAAGAAAAAAAAAAATTTGTGTAACACTTATGTTTTTAGTTACAATGGTCTATAAAATGGTAAATTCAAAAGCCATTTTCATGAACTTCATTTTTTATTTTTCAAAATGTGGCCATATTTGGTAAAAATTCACGTTTACGCTAAAGTTCATATAACAAATTCTAATTAATATATTTCACTTTTTTCTTCAACACTATTTTTAATATACATATATCAGTGTTGTGAAGCAGAAAAATGCAGTTGTCTGTTAAATTTACTTCGTTATAACAAAACTTATAAACACAACAAGATTTTACAAAGAAATATATCACTTTTTGAAATAAAAATAGTTCCGAAATAAATAGTTATATACTTAAAAGCTATGTTTGAGGTTCACAACAGACCTAGAACTGTACAGAACATTGTGTTAAAATTTCATTTTAATATATGAAATACATCTTAAGAAATGAGATTTTTTTCTAAGAAAAAAAAAATTTAATCGTGGTTTTCCAGAAAATACAAATCTGTAAATCAAAATTAAGTGAAGAAATAGTTACCAGATACACATACAACTATAATAAATAAATGAGCAAAGCTAATTTCTGTATTTAAAAAATATATTGTACATTCACATCGCATAAAAATGAAGAAACAGCCGTTTAAATGCATTGTTTACATTTCTAAAGTTTAGTTTCGGTGTTGAAAAATTCCACTTCCGATCACTTTGAACTTCCGGTTTAAAATTTGGTCTTATAATTTGTTTCTAGTTATCCTAGAAACAAGAACAAACCATTTTGGAAATCGTAAATATGTGGGCTTTAATGAAAAGTAATAAAAAAGTTTCGAAAATTTCCAAGAAAACTGTGATTTTTCGGTAAGCACATACATTAACAAATAAAATATCTCAATTTAAAAATGAGGTACCAATTCAGTTGTTAAACTCATGACTAGATTGGGAATCAAAATCAAGATTATGAATCAATCAGACTTGACTTTAAATGGAGTACTATCCGTGTACTGAATGTTATTGTTTTTATATCAAACTTCTTCTCTGATATCTTTAATGATACTCTCAAAGAAGACTGAGTTCCCGAGTGGTTCTCCTTCTGGGAGTCTTGAACTGCCAAGAAGGTATGCCTGAACGACTAACACTGGAGAGATTTTGAAAAACAGAAACAGAATTTAAAGAAATGTATTTGCAAAATAACGATGAAATTCTTACAATGAAGTTTAAGAATGAATTAAAAGATTTAATATCTTAATATTTGTAAGAAAGTTTTGCAAAAAAAGTGTGGCCGTTGTAGTTTTGCAGTGGTCATAATTCCGGAATCGTGCTCGGCGTTGTTTTCATTGGGTCTTGAGTTTGAGCCCCACGAAAAGAGGGGATGAAGCCCATTAAATCTGGTTGAGATCCTGAGTGTTCCAGATAGTACGGTGTGGAAGTTCGGAGAAGGAGATTCTAGCAACCTTTCCCGGACTCGTGGCCGGCGTTGCTTTCGTTGAGTTTTGGGTTCAATCCCTGATGCCATTAAAAGCCACACACACACA
>BMAW01071147.1:19515-185067 GCA_019974015.1 Nephila pilipes | reverse complement strand
ATATATATATATATATATATATATATATATATATATATATATATATATATATATATATATTCTATTATCAGTAATTTGATGTACAATATAATAATCATATGATGAGATATATCGTGTTTTTATATCGATTAATGCCAGATACACTCACGGACAAAAAAATTAGCGCACCAAGAAGGAGTCGTCAAAATGAAACGAAATTTTACATACGTAATGACTACTTTGATATAAGTAAATGATTAGAAAATCAAAGGAAAATGATCATTTATTTTAGAGAAAAAGGCAAAATAATGGAGGATTTAATACCCTTTTGAACCCACCTGTAGCGCGAATGCACGATGCGATGCGATCGGACATTGAGGCATACAAGTTCTGTATGACGTCTTGAGACATTTCGTTCCATATTTGCTATAACTTTGCCTCTAGTTCGTTCAAACTCGTGGAATGCCCAACTCGCCGCCCCAAATGATCCCAGATATGCTCGATTGGAGACAAATCCGGGGATCGCGAAGGCAAAGGAAGGGTAGTAACAGTGCGGAGACAGTCTTGTGACACCCTTGCCGTGTGAGGCCGAGCATTGTCTTGTTGAAAAATGGCTCATGGGAGCCATTGCATGAGTGGCAACACATGTGGTTGCAGGATGTCATGGACATAACGCTGGGCTGTCATGGTGCCACGGATCAATACAAGGGGTGACCGTGTATTCTAGGCAACGGCACCCCATACCATCACACCAGCTGTGGGAGCGGTGTGTCGCTGTTAAGCAAAGGCAGGATTGAGGCGTTCACCACGGGGTCTCCACACACGAACACGATTGACATCACTGCTGAGATTGAATCTGGATTCGTCGCTAAAGACAACCTGGTTCCATTCCGCTGCAGTCCAATTTCCTCGTGGGCGGCACCACTCCAAACGGAGGCATCGATGGGTGGGCGTCAAGGGCAGTACACGTAATGGGCGCCGCGATCCTAAATTTCTTCAGCCAGGCTCCTTCGTATGGTTCGAGAAGACACAGGGGCCCCTAGTGAAGGTGCTACGTGTGCCTGGATGGCGGCCGATGAAGCAGTTGGCTGTACGCGTGCATTTCTTACGATGTGGCGGTCTTCTCGACGACTGGTCTGTCGAGGGCGTCCTGAGCCTGGTCTTCGCGTAAATGACATATCTGGAATCCACTGGTCCCAACACCTCCTCACAACACTATCAGAGCGGCCTAATTGACGAGCTACTCGCCTAGCTGACTACCCAGCTGCCATCATGCCGATGATTCTCCCCCTCTCAAACTGCGACAGCTGCTCATATTGTCTTCGAAAACGGCGTAATGGCATGTTCTACCTCAGCTCTTCCTTTGTAAACGATTCAGCACACTGAAACAAGCTTTGGTTACCTGTTTTATACTCCACGGAGAACGACGTTAAACGCCTTCTTCCGGCTATACGTAACGCGCAATCACGCTGCATTTCTTTTCATTTGCTTTCACTCCCCGACATGTATCTTCATGCCAAGTTTCGTTACGATCCCGCAATTATTTCTTGGTGCGCTAATTTTTTTGTCCATGAGTGTATATTATCAAAGTGATCGTAATAGAATCATAATATCAATAATTAATATACTTTTGTTTTAAAACACTTTTCTGAGTCTTTCTAAAACTTTTATGATTTTGTTATTGCAGGCTTGAGAGTTAGAATCTTTACTTTGGTCATCAAGCTCCTTCTGTGTTTACTGTATGTGATAAGAGTTTTCTTAGACCGAGGACCAGAACACGCTGCCTGGTAAGTCGCATGAATATTTCAGTGAAACGAGATTATGTGTCACAGAAAAAACAGGATGAATGATGTTCATCTTTCAGCAGAATCTCGACAACGATTCCAGCAGAGAGTAAAGAGATTTTCTTGGTATATAAAGACAAAATCCTCTTACCTTTCTTCTCTACTCAACTATTAAAATATGTACATTGTGTCGGAGGAAGCGAAGTTATTTGTTGAGAGAAGAAAATTCATGGCTTGTTAGTTGACTTCGTATTTTATTTGAAACATTTGAACTAACTAATACTGAAAATGCTTTTAACGAAATATGAGGAGAGTTGTTTGTTGTGAAAGTTATTATGTAGAATGACCTACTACAGTTAAAATGTACACATTATTTTCTAATCGAGAATTTAAAAAGTAGTTCATTGCATTACTGAATTTATGGTCAATAAATGTTTGCATTCAATTTCATTTATATCATAACTGAGCTTATTTTTTGAATCAAATAACATTTATTTGAGACTTTACTTTCGTTTGAAGAAATAATACTGTGATTGCAATGAACAATATGTAAATTGCTGCTGAATTAGAATCTATAAATAAATTATTTCCTAAATAATCATTACTAACATGCTTCTTTTTACGAACTTAAAAACAAGATATGATTCTTTTTTTTTGCTGCAAATACCTTTTTATACCTTTTTTTGCTCTGAATACCATTTCTCTCTTTTTTACCTTCAGGACTGAATTTGCTTATATTTTCTGATAATTCTCATTTTACTTAAAATTTTAATTTAATTTCTGATATTTTCACTAAAATATTTAGAATATTTTTAAATGTTTGAATATCTTCATACAGCCATAGTATTGTTCTATTAAATAAATAAGACGATTTATTCGTGTATAAATTCATCCAACATTTAACATATTTGAGGAAGAAAGGATTCATTCAATACACCTTTACTGTATTTATTCAATTTCATGTAATAAAGAGAGAGAGAGAGAGAGAGTCCACAGAATTATATTAAAGCCAATAAAATGAATATGTTTATGTTATGTTTTTATGTTGAAAGTATAATGAATGCAAGAAAAAAAAATAATATGCAAGGTGAAAGCTTTTCTACATAGTACTTTTAAACAAAGAAACATAATTCACCTTTAAAATGCTATTTAATAGGCCTCTAACATTTTTATGATTAATTCAAAATCCATTCTACATTAAATTAAAATTAATTAAATTAAAAATAATTTTTAATTTTATCATTAAATTAATATTTCTTAAATAATAATGTTAATGTAATATATTCAGTGTATTATTGTGCTTAGAATCATACATAGACTTAAAGTAAATGAGAAATAACTATATTTGTGATTGAAATAAAGAATATCCATGAAATAATAACAATATTAACGTTTTCTATTCGAAAAACATAGATGTGCATCTAGCTCCTCCGAAAACAAAGAAATTATGGCATTATTAAGAAATGTTTTCAAATCAATGTTTTTATTAAAATAAATTTCAAAATATTTTCACATTAATCTTTGTTTCTATTAAAATAATTTTAAAACTAGTGGAATCAACAAACCGTTCTTTCAAATTAACCAAGAATTTCAATAAAGATCAATCAAATTCTAATAAGGGCATAAAAGGGAAATCCAAGAACACTTTGAAAGGGTTAGAAAAAGAAAGATATCGTTTCAGTCATGTTTGATAATTAATTAATTAAATAAGTAAACAAATACATCAGATAAAGAGAAAATAAATGAAAAAGACTTTTTCTTTATCTAAAAGGACTGGCTGATACGACGTGAATACGAACAGGAAACTAATATAAGACGTGAATAAATTGAGACTTGAATAAATCTTTGATCTTCATTACACTAATGTGTGTATTAGATTGAATGAAAAGATTCATGCAAATAGATTTAATTAAGAGAGAGATATCAAACGTTTTATTCCCGTTTTGAAACGTTAGGGAAATCAAAGTCCTATCTTGAACTTATTAAGAAAAAATATTTATAGCTGCACATTTTCTCACATCTATTTGAATATAATCTTCACAAATCTTCTTAACTTTATTTTATGGTTTTTTTTATTTACTGATAGTGTAATGAAGACGTTATCATTAAGTCATGATTGCGTATGTAAAAGAGTATTCTTTTCTGAGATCTCCTTTAGAACCGAACTGCTTATAAAGAAGCAGTGCAAATGTTGTTAAAAACAGTTAAAAATAAGGATAAGCAGGCAATAACGGGTTTCTATTACATTGTATCTAAGATTTATTTAAAAAATCTTGCATAATGATGAAACTTTCTTCGTTTCAAATTTAAATTCTTTTTCCACGTAATTTAAGAAAATAGTTTCGTTAAAAGGAATTGCAACAGTCAATCAAAGATTTATAATTTCGAAATTATAAGCTGGAAAGGCTGAGAAGTGTTAAAAATATTTTAACGATAAGGATTTGATTTTAACGATAAGGACTCATGATTGTTGACAATATCGAATTTTTTTCATTAAAATATCTTTATCAACAAAACTTCGGTACTCTAGTTCTGAATTTTAGTTCTTTTTAGGATGCAGAACATTTCTTTTTCGTTAAAAGTGTACACATCATATTCAACATTTTATTTAGCTTGAATAAAAATTAATTTATTTAAAAAATCGCAACAGATTTGTTAAAATTTCTATTTCTTATATTGAAAATTATATTATTCTTCGAAAACTCCTATCTATTGTACTATGAAATACAAGTACAAAATTTACATGAAACTAAGATTCTAATTTAAACAAATATTTTTGAAAGAATTTTGACAATATAAGAAGAAAATCATGCAATCGAACGATCAAACGCATAAACAAATAGTAGTGCTATTTTGAATTTTCAAGTATGTCAATGGCGATTTTTCAAAAGTTGAAGTGAAATTTTAGATTCATTTTACACTACAATTTAATGTATTTAATTTAAATTGAAACGCATTTGAAGTAAAATTCAAATGATGAAACTAACATCTAGTTTGGATGCCTTCTTTAAGGAATATTACTCCTTTTAAGTCTGATAGCGTTGCGCAATATGTAAATAATAGTAATAACATAAATATCTTCATATATGTTACAAAGAATCATATCACTTCTGTTAAGTCAAAATTTTAATACCGTTTAAAATATAGCCTGAATCAATCTTATTATCAAGTCTTATAAATAAATAGAGTCTACAGGAGAATCCAATGAATTAAATGTTTGTTATTTTATACGATATATTCATACTAAGTAATTTTTTTTCACCTCACTATGTTAGTGGGGCTATTTCATACAATTTTATTTCTTTCAGTTACGGTTGCGATCCAGTGAATGTTACTATGTTCATGACACCAGAGCAAGATATCAATTACAATGACATGAGACCAAGAACTGATTATATAAATTGGTAAGTTTTCGTACTCTAAATTTCATATTCCTTTGAAATATTCTTAGTTTATAAAATTGCACCATTAACGCGCACACAATTAATATTATATATCTGTTTCGTTTTTATTTTTGGTGAAACAGTACTCAATCAATAGAATATGTTACTGTTATTAAATTAATATTTAGCAAAATCACATGGTATTATTCATAAAAATTTCAATAGTAAAAACATAATTTATTCTCGGTTGTTTTTTGTTGCAATCTTTCGTTGAAAATTATGTAATTCACACAAAATCCTATTCCAAATAGTTTCAATAATAATTTCTGAAATATTATAATTGAATGAGTTTTTCAAAACTACAAAAATAATTTTATATAAGCATGAAAGGACAAGCGTTTCAAAATGTAACATATATTACAAATGTTTTGTTTTCTTAGCATTTTTCTCCATCGTTTCACAGTGTGAAAAAACCAAATATTAATACTTTATTTCGGAACAAAATGCTTAAGAATATAACTACGTTAATTCAATTTTATCGAAGGATTTTTTTACATAAATATTGATTATTACAACACTGTAATGTTTAAAGAAGCATTTTGTTTACAATACGTTATCAAGTGATATTAATTTTTACACAGCCCGATGTATAAAATGATGCAACATGAAGATTCTTCTGTATGGAAGTGTAAATTTCGGAGAATACTTAGCTAAACAAACTATGCAGGTGATGAAATTCATCCTGTGGTCATAGCACGGAATAAAAGGGGGGAAATGGTGATGAACCATCACTTTTTTTTTTCATTGTTCCCTAGGAAATCCAGAATTTGGAGAAGTTTTATTTCCATCTCTAGTAGGTCCTGCAATCGGGCAATTTTACCAGGAGTCCAATTGTAGGCTACTGCCACGTGATTGGACAATGGAATCTCTCCTCTCCCACTTTTTTTTAAGATCTCGCATGTCGCGTCCCGAAAATAGTACATTTTTAGCTCTAATATAATCTTTTTAAACCATTAATTAATTCCTTGTTAATTTTGACCATTTTTTTTATTTCGATATAATTTCTAAAATTTTAAGCAATGGTGGAAATTTACTCTCTTCTCATTCACACTTTAAATCCGAGATTAAAGCTTGACAGGGCTAACAGCTCATATAATTCTTTGCACGTCGAAATCGTAAGCTTGTGTACATCTGGTTGGTCCTACCATCAGATCGCTGCTGAAATGCGCATAATTACACGTGTCCACCGTGCGGGGAATTTGGAAGAGATGGATAGAAGAACGAAATGGAAATCATCGCACAAAACCAGATCCACCCTGATGCAACGGAGCGAAAGTATCAATGCATCTTAAGGGATGAGGTGGAGAACTCGCAATCAACTATTCTCCACATTCTGCCGAACGCGCATAGAGCTTTGATTGCTCCAATATTTTAGAGAACAGTTTCACAAAGCTCACAACTACTCCATACGAAGATTACCATTCAAGTCAGTTCACCGACGTGAAGGATTGCGATGCTGTTGGGACCGAGCCACTTGGATGACTGAATGATGCAATATTGTAATCGAAACAAGTATCGGTTCTGTTTTTCTGACAATAGGCGCCGAATGAGAGGTTAAAGGCGTTAGAGAAATAGCGAGCCAATCCAACCAGCATAATTGAGCGCCACACCGCTCGTCAATTGGCATAATGGCTTAGGGTACCATCAGACATAATAGCAGGTCATCCCTTCTACGGATCAGAGGTACACTGCCGGTACGACGATACGTTGGTGAGGTGCTACACCCGGTTGTGCTTCCTTACTTTCGGTGAGTGCGAAATGATATTTTCCAGCAGCACGACGCATGACCTCAAACGGCATTCATCGGCAGAGAAGCCTTACAGTATGTCCAGTTGCTTCCTTGGTCTGATCTCTCACTGATCGAGCATATATTAGAAGCGATTGGCCGTCATTTGCTTTATCTGCCCTCAATCGGAGGACGCATTGTGGATGAGGGTTAGAGTGTATGGGTTTTCAACTTACAGGGCTCTATTCACATGCGAATTGTATTTCGTAAGGTTGCTGCTTGCATCACCTCGACAGGTTGACCTACTTCTTACTAATCTCCTTGCATTTTCATCGATGTATTAAAAATATTTTCTTACAAATATAATAACTTATTTACATATAGATTATCTCTCAATGTATCAATTTTCAAAACATTTTACTCTAGCTTTCATGGTGTTGCATCTTCAATCTCAATTAGTATATTTGTATTCATTTATACTCATATTATGAGAGTTAAGTTTGTTGAAAATTCTACCTAAATTTGAAAAGAAAATGTAACAGAAAAATATTTTTATAGTTTAATTATAATCCTTTTTTCGCCAAAATAGTAGTTACTTTTAAAACGGGGGGAGGAATATAAGATTTCAGGCTCTTTTTAAATTGTAAATCTTTTCATACAGTATTTTTTTACTTTTTTACTTTAGAGATGAATTAAGTGATTATACCTTTTTCGAAAAAAGATGTATATTATTCAAGTAACGGAAAATCTTATAAAAAAAAAAAGAAGAAATGGATTTCAAAGTTTTGTTACCTAGTTAACTTGATCTGATAGATACCTATGAAATTTCATTTGGCCTGTAAAATAAATAAATCATTACTAATAAATCCTTTTAGATAGATTTTTGATAAAATGCTTTATCAAGTTGAATTTTTTTTTTTTCATTTCAGCTAGTGGTAATGATCACTTATGCTTCGCTATTATCTCAATTCCAATATGAGTCTGCTCACCCACAGAAAATATTATATTTTACTATAAATGTTAAACTGAAGAAATATTCTAGAAAAAAATTATTTATTATTAATGTAATAGCTTTTTCACATTTTCGGATCCCTTAATGAAATCTTTTCTACTTTACGTTAAAAAAAATTCGCTTTCAAACTACTCCAAGTTTTGCTATTGAAAGTAAGCAATTTTAAACTTATAATTAAATCAAACTATTAACCTCCATATTTAGAAAACACAATTATTGTTCGATTTAATTATGAAACATCCTATAAATGATGTCACTACATTCATTAGAATAAAAGAAGCCTTTGTTTAGATTATTTGATTTAAGTACATTGTTTTGTATTCTTCAAAATTTAATTATGTGTGAAAGTGTTTTTCTGACTGAATATTTATTTCAGGAATGCGGTAATATGGGTCGACCGTCCTTTGACTCTATGGATTTTTCAAGTAAGTGCTGTTTTTATTACTTCATTTAGAAATTTACTTCACGGATAAAATTATGCTCAATATTTAGTAATGTTAATTGATCAATAGCGTAATCGAATAATATTTCTTATATAAGAATAAAGTAGATTTTCACGAATAGAAATAACATTTAATGTCATAAATAATACTTTTACCTTTATTTAAGCTAAAAATTAATAGATTACTTAAATTTTTCCGAATCAAAAGTAATTTATGATGCACCAAAGCTTGAATAATTGGATCTTATTATGCACCAAAAGAAGCTATTGCCTCAGTCAACTACAAAATGACCCCCCGAGCATATTTCAAAATAAAGTGGTTTCTGAACAGCTTTTCTGTCCATCCATCAATCAATAAAATATTCATTCCGTTGTCATGCAAACGTTTGCTTTAATTCTAATATGTAATGGAATAAGTTAATAATTACTTCTTTAAAAAAAAGTTAGCACTTTGAGTGGCTGAATCTGTTCATTGCAAAACTTTACATGGAACATCTTTTTTCTAACTTTTATTTCATAATTTTATGTCATTATTAAACTTATATGATATTTATTCTGAAAAATTGATTGATTATTCCAACTTACAGTTAAATACATAGTCAATTTTAACACTTCCATAATCGTAAAAAATTAGAAGCAAATGTATTTTTGTAATATGTTCCATTGTAGAGGTTTTGTATGTAAAATGTACCTTTGTGATCTTGATATTTGCATCATTTCTTTAGTATAGAAGGCGCTTTTTAATTTAGTGTCTATTGAACCGTTCGTGTTCGGATTTGGAATCGAATGATTGTTGATCTTTATCGCCAAGTCCTAACACAGTACTGCTCGCATTTTCTCCCAGTGTTTATCATAACAATCAGTTTTCCTGTCAGTACAGTGTTTCTTGTTTTCTAGAGAGTTATATGTCATATTTGTACAATATTACAACGGTGAAATACTATTTAACTGTACAATAAAAAGTTCTCGAAGTGGGAGTCACGAAAGATGAACCTAACATCTCTGGGCAATAGACTTCCGGTGCATTAAATACATTTATAAAATGGTACGAATCTAAGAAGAAATACGACTCTGCAGAACTCATGAGTTATATTTAGATTATAAAATGCAATGATTTTGACGGAGGTATCTGAATCATGTGAAACGACTTGATATCCTGTATTTCTTTAAACAACAACACCCTCGGACATATATTTATTGTCCTAAAATTGCTAGTCTCAACTCGTTTTAATTATCATTATTGTATTAATTTTTCTTTTGTGTCCTGTTTTTGTGAATACAAGAGCCTTTAGTCGAATTAATGTTCAATGCTTGGAATTAATTGTGATGTTACTAGAATGCGACGAAATACTGGTCGGATTTTTATATTATTTGCACGGGTTAAGAATGTGCATAAAATACAAGTCTTAAATATACAAACATTAAGTACAATCCTCAATCTTTTAAATGTTTATCTTGAGGGGCTCATCTTTAATACTCCATCAACACTATATGGACGCTTGAAGATCCGGCAAAATTGCGGATCGGGCACGAGCATGGTCCCGAAACTGCCGGATTAAAGAGCGTCTATTGCAGAAAGAAAAACAGAGAAACAAATGATATTTAAAAACTTCTTTGAAATTGAAGGTGAATACATTTTCATGAACGCTTAAGAATTCAGGTTGGTTTCTAATTGATTTGAAAATTATTTATTTTGTCCTCCTGAATTGAAAATGGCCGTAAAATAAATCGAATCAGTTAATGGATTTAACTAAAGTAGTAGAAAAATGAATTATTTTTATTTCTTTTAAATTTTGGAATGCTGAAAAAAACATACCTCTTAAATTATTCTGAATTAAGAAAATTGTACGTTTCTCGCGATTATTGAAATGAAAAAAAAAAAAAAATGATCCGCAATAAAATAATTAAATAAAAGGATTTTCAAGAACAATCAGGACATTTTCTTATTTATAAGCTTTTTCTTGTTGTTTTTTTCTGTGATACTCGATATTTATTAAAAGAACTTACATATGAAGGAAAGATAATTCAAATTTATTGCGTTTAAGTATACACCAAAATGACTACGTGCATCAAATAAATATTTTAAAAACTTCTACCGTGAAGATAGAAACTATAAATTAGGACATGTTTTGAAAACTTTGTTCATTATTTCAACATTAAGCAACTTTTGTTATGGGTCCGAAAAATTAGTATATTTGATTGTATATTAAAGTCGCACTCAGAAGCAACATGATTCCTACGGACTTCGTAATTTTGAACTTTGGTCAAATGACAAGAACGATACTGGGCTGGAACTTCTCTTTCTTAACTTCCAAATCACGCCAATGGGAGAACTTAGAGTCTCGTTCATTAGCCCCGCTACGATGGATTTTTTTTTGTGACATCAGGTTCGAAACACGACTCGACGAAACCAACGCTGGCGGCAAGTCCACGACCAGAACCGCCGCAACCACTTAGTGAATATATTGAGACATATATTATAATATTGAGGCAAAACAACAAAAAATAGAAATGCTGTAATTTTGAAGCAAATATTAGTAATTTTTTTCTTTTTTTTTTTCAAAACTTAACTCCCATAATAAATATAATTGATAAAATTTATATGAATATTCATATGATGAAATAAAAATATTTCGGGAAAAAACTGAAATTTCAATTGTTTAAAAATAAAAAGTTGGAACTGAAAGTAATTACCTGGAGCAATATCTTTGCGCATTAAAGTTTCATCAAAGTACGGCTTGATTACTATTTAAGTTGAATTTACAGATATTATAAGTTAGTACGTAATTATCTTACCATCTTTCAGCATGTTTTATGCACATATTAAAAAAATACTTATTTTAATGCTTTGATATATATGCAATACAATGAAACTACTCGAATTTCAAATTTATCTTGTTAAATTTTTCCGCTTACTAAATTTTTATTACCAAATTTATAGTTTTTAATTTAAAACTTTTCTTTTAAAAAAAATAATTCTTTCTCCGCTGCACATTTCACAAGCGTAGAAGTTTTATGACGTATTTGAGTGAAATAATATTTTTAAGGAGCTTCGTATCTGTTTCTATCTTTCAATGAATCCCTCAACTCCGTTATCAGTAGCATTTCATAGTTATTGTGCATCGGAAATGAATAAAGTTTTTATTTTTCTACGTCACTTAGTTTACAGATGAGAAGCGAGATTTAATTCTGTGAATCCTCGAGGTATTGCGTGACTTCTTAATTAGCAAAGTTGAAAGAAAGATTCCCCAAACCTCAAAAAACGAGATCGAATAAATATCGGCTCAGTGTAAAATTAAATGTTAATTGCTTTGAAATTTTCAAAATGCTATTGCAAATTAAGGATTCAAAAACTGTTAAAGTTTTACTCAAAAAATTATGTTAAGAATGCTTTGTACTTATGCTAATGAGAATCTCTTTGTCTAATCTTCATATTAAATTATGCATTGAAAGCAAAACTGTACCTATATTTGATTCATAAGAAAACAAATGAAGAAATTTAAATTTGCTGAGCAAAACCTATATTTGGTACGATTTAAGAGAGATTGTGGGTATTGTTTCTTTTCCAAAAAAAGTTGTTTTATCAATCTTTAAAGTTTCGAGTTTTATTTGTATTTCGAGTTCTTTTAGAAAAAGTTAGTATTTATTCATCTTTTTTTCGGGACTGAATTAATAAAACATTTTACGATTCTCCTTTTAAAAGGTACTGCGTAATTTAAGCTAAAATCATTCAAACAGTATTGATTTCTTTAATACCTTTTTGGTTACAAATTAAGTTTTCTAAACTTTTAGTAAATCAACTTTGAAAATTTAATTTTAATGACTTGTTTAAAAAATTGCAAAGTACCTAATACAAAATATAAATTGATCAGAAATACTTAATCTTAGAAATTTAAAACTATAAAACCGATATGTTGATGACAACAATGCAATATATATCTAAATGGACAAATATTACATGATTATTTGATAACGGTGGGAGTATAAATAGATTATCAAATAAAAAAAGCACAAAAGAATATAATTCATATTGTATCATAGTGATTCAAAAATAAGTTTTAACTTACCTATTGTTTTTTTGTTTTCCACGTTTATTGCTCATTTACCATTGTATGATTTATTTTATTCTGAGTTTAACGAACAAATATTCTGCAATATTTCGAAGAGAATTTTTCCTTTCCTTCTTCTTTTCTTTTTTGAAATTATATTCAATATCTTAATTCAGTTGATTCACATCTAGTTGGGTTATAATTATTTACCGTTGTCACACACAACAGACACAAAATTTCATATACTTTTTATAGAAATTGGGTCTTTATTCTTACGTTTTATTTTACTTTTATCCTTTTAAGCAAAACAACGTTAGAAGCATAAAAATTTATTTAGATTTGCATCAGAAATCCGTAAAATCATACCGGCTAAATGTTGTCTTCTTTTATGAGTACAATTACTTTTCCCTCTTAAAATTTAGAATATTGCCATAAAATTCGCGTTGAATGTATTGAGTTTTTCATACTCTTTACAGAAATTGAAATAAGATTAACTCAAATTTATTATAACCAGTGCTGATCATTGTTGAAAAGAATAACTACCACATCCAAAGCCTTATTATATGGTATTATCAAAAATCTGATTTTTTTTTATTATTATTGAAGCTCATTGATAGACTACTTGACCCGAATAAAAAATAGAATGATCCCTCCGCATTGTCATTAGTAGCTAAATGATATTATCTTTACAAGAATAAAAGGGGAAAAAACTGAATAACATTGATGAAAAAATCTATAAATCGATAAAAAATATTTCCAGTCACCAATTTAAAAAGTCATTAGAAAGAAGTAATCTTTTTGTGTCGAACATTAATTCTAACAAGTAATCTAAGAATTGACTCGTTCCAATTTCTAAAACCGAACATAAAATTACATTATTGTCTTACTTGAATTTTTAAAGATAAATTTTAATGATACAACACGCATTCTTTTTCCCATTTACGAAAGTGTTAATAAAACACTTATGAAAATATACAAACATATAGAAAATAGTTACTTAAAGAGTTTAATAATTATTTGAGTAACAAAAATATAAAGTTACTCACAAAACCATATGTATAAAAAGAAATCACGCTTAGGTAGTAGTTAAAATGAATAAATATTAAATTACACACTAAATCCATGTAATTATTTAACTTTAAAATATATATAAAGGATATTTGTGTTTACTTTAATGTTAGTTATTTTTTTAATTAGTATGGACAAAATAATAATTCGCTACATCTAACAAATGATTTCGCAATCGATTTCAGTATTTTGACAATCTAAAATGATAGAGAAGCTGAAAACTTGAACTTACACGAATTCTAATTACCCTAAAAATATTTATAAATTCAAAAACAATCATAATCACATTGGGATAATTTTAGGAAAATAAATATGAACAAATGTAAACACCATAATTTGAAGGACACTCAAAACGCACACTTTATTTGTTTCTGAATAACATCGGTAACTTTGTTAAATCTGGCAAAAACGAAATATGAAAAACTGTAATGGTTTAATTCTGTACCTGTTGAGAGTTTTTGCTAATTCTGCAAATCTTGGCTTAAGCTACCCGTCTATCGTGAACGTAATGTTAATCTTATGGAATGTTTACTACCGTCCTCAAAAGTTTAGTACTTTATCTATTTGAATACAAAGTGCATCTGAAAGAGCAAAAAATAATAAAGGTTTCTGCCGAATTGCAAATTCCCTCTGATTTTTCAAAATGTTTTAGGTTAATTTTTAAAGACCTGGAAATCCACAAACGAAATATTAAAATAGGGGTAAAAATATTTTTAAGCATTAGATGAAAAATGTAGTTTTAAGGAAACTTTCATTGTTTTTTCTCTTTCGGGTGCGTTTCCCAGATAAAATAGTAAACATTTGAGGACGGTAGTAGAAATTCCATAGGATTAACATTATGTTCGCGGAATCAAAATAGTCGATTGACAGGAACCTTAACATAGAGATTCAATAAGAAAATTTTTTTAATTTAACATCATCTAACATTTCGGATATTTTTTTATGATTAAAAAAAAATCTAAAATTGTCTTTAATGGTATCAAGCAACACAAATTGTATATATTCTTAAACGTCTTTACACATGAAGTAAATATTTCTTCCTTGTAAATTCTATAGAAATTCACCGTTTGCAAATAACATTAACAGTAACTTTACATTTTACATTAACTTTAATTCAGTATTCTTGAACTATCTTTGGAAGGTAATGGTTTTTCGAGCGTCCAAAATATTAGCCGATACTAAATTTTGTCAAACCTTTTAATTTGGGAAATTTCTTTGATTTACTGTGACGAAAATTCGATCGAATCATTTTCTTTACTTCATAGTTTAGACAGGAACATCCTAATTCTTCTTAAAACAAATCGGTTCTTCGGCTGAATTATCTGTTTTAGAAGATATTGATTTATTGCAATAAAAGAAATATAATAAAGGTAACGTCCACGATAATGATGAAAATGCCAATACAATTTTCCACACGCAAGCAGTTTCACAATTTTAATGTTAATTTATTTATTGTTTCCCGTAATGCTATAATTAATCATCTTGATAATATCTGAAAATGTTCTGCATTGAAATAATTCCATTTAAGAAAGAAAAGGACATATGTAAACAAGAGCATGATTACAGCATTTTTAGAGACTGAAATTGAAATCCCTATGATGCGGCTATAAAATGCTGTTTGTTTCTTAAATTTAAATACATATTATAATTCTTAAGGGGTGTCGGAACGTCAAATTTTTCAAAAAATCATGATTTGAGATTTTTTTATTTCCAAATTGTATAGCTTTTCACCTTTCTAAAGATACCTTATTTTTATCTCTACGATAATTAGAAGCTTCAAAAACTTAGTTTTAAATAAGCATTGAAACGGGGCCACGCCCATTTAAAGGGCCAAAAAATGTAAACAACGCACTTCATTTTTGGACGATAATACTATGTGCTACTCTAAATGAATTTTTTTAAACTTTCGTTATAAATGAGCCTTTCTTTTATTTGCATTTGCTCTTAAGAAGTTTCACTGTATCTGTGACTGATAGATATTTGTTTATACTTGCATAAGCACGTTTTAGTTTGACTACTACGAGCTTGTTCATTTTAGTTAGTGTTTGTTTCAAAACATATAACTGATTTATTACAAATATTTGTTGTTCTTTTTAGTTAGTGTTTGTATCAAAACACATAGCTAAGTTATTTTAAATTGTTGTTTTCAAGCGATTTTATCATGCCTAGATCAAAGACAAGAGTGTTTAAAAAAAGGAAAGGACATTTTAGCAAAGGCAGATGTGAAAATGTGAGTGAAAGTAATGACTCTTCCATAGGAAATAGTGATGTAGCAAAACATTCCAAGGAAGAAATAAATGTATCTTCCAGTGAAAAGAAGGTCAAAAATATGGATACATCATATTCGAATGATACTTATTCTGGTTTTAGGAATGTCATTATGGATATCAATCTTTTAGCCTATGCACTTTTTGAAGCTGTAAAATGTTTAAAGTGTGGTAAACAAGGAATTAGATTGTTACAACATGAAAAAAACTGTGGTGAAGCTGTTCAGTTTGATATAAAATGTCCTTCTTGTGATTATAAATATACTTTTTATAATTCTAAGCAGTGTGACAATAATTTTGAAGTCAATAATAGGTTAGTTTATGCCATGCGATGCATAGGGAAAGGGGCTGAATCTGCAGTAATGTTTTGCGGTATTATGAATCTTCCACCACCACCTACAAAATTTACAAAATTTAATAATAATTTACTGCAAGCAGCTAGAGAAACTTGCGAAGAAAGTATGGCGGAAGCAGTTCATGAAGCTGTTGAAGAAAATGAAGGAGGAAGAGACATTGCTGTTGCGGTTGATGGTAGCTGGCAGAAACGAGGCTTTTCTTCGAAGAATGGTGTAGTGACAGTTACAAGTGTGGATACAGGTAAAGTAATTGATGTGGAAATATTATCCAAACATTGTATTTGTCCGAACAAAACTAAGCATCTTCAAAACTGTAAAAGAAATTTTGTTGGTTATAGTGGCAAAATGGAGGTGACAGGTGCTCTATCAATTTTTCGCCGTTCTGAATCGAAGTACAACGTTCGATACACAAGATACTTAGGTGATGGAGATTCGAAAGCATATGATTCCATTGTAGAGAACAATGTGTATGGGAACGAGTGTGCAGTGACAAAATTAGAATGTCTTGGACATGTAATGAAGAGAATGGGGACACGTCTTCGGCGCTTGAAAGCAAAGATGAGAGGTCAAAAGCTTTCAGACGGTAAACCTTTGTCTGGCAAAAACAGGCTGACAGAAGCAGAAATTGATCGTCTACAAACCTATTACGGTCTAGCCATTCGAAGAAATTTGTCCAGTGTAAAAGATATGCGACAAGCCGTGTGGGCAATATTTTTACACAAACTGTCGACTGATGAAAAACCTCAGCATGGATTTTGCCCATCAGATGCTGATACATGGTGCAAGTTTAGAAAGGCAGAGTTGCTTGGGGAAACCTATCATCATAAAAACAGTTTACCTGTTGCTGTTGTGGAGGCTATGCGACCCATTTTTAGGGATTTATCCAATCCAGAACTATTGAAAAAGTGTTTGCATGGCTGTACCCAAAACCCAAATGAAAGTGTAAATAATGTTATATGGTCTCGTGTACCAAAGAAAACTTTTGTACATATAGAAGCCCTCTCTTTAGGTACGTATGATGCTGTATCTTCGTTCAATATAGGTAATGTATCAAAACTACAAATTTTGAGAAAATTGAACATTGAGCCTGGTGACTATACGATACAGGCAATGAAACGTCTCGACAAAGAGAGGCTGTTAAAAGCTCGATATTCTTGTTTACAAAAAACAAAAGATGTTAGAAAGGAAAAAAGGCTCAAAAGGAAAAGAGAGGATGATAAAATAAAAAAAAATGTGGATAATTTAGAGTATGGGGCAGGAATGTTTTGATAGGTAAGTACTTTTACGTTAAAACTCATTTATCTCAAAATGTGAATTTTTCATGTTCGATGTACCTTTTCTAAGAAACTACTGTTCATATATGTGTAATTTTTGTAGGACATGTTCATAATGCTTGCTAATATATACTGAAATGAGCTTTTTGTAAAAAATTGAAAAATGTATTTTTTGCAAATTTTTTTATATGAAAAAAGAGTGAAATTTGACAATGTTTGATATAATATTTTGTAAATTGATAAAAAATTAAAAATTAGCTAAAAGCTCATTTCAGTATTATAAGACAGATATATTTTACTTGTGTAAAAAATTTCAAACTTGTATCTATAATAGATTTTGAGAAAAGGTACATCGAAAACAGCCAATTTAACATTATCGGTATAGGAGGTTCCGACTCCCCTTAAATCATGCTTTGCATCTCTTGATTCTAAATGATATTAAGTAATAATTTAAAATAATGGCTTTATTCTACCAAAAATAAATACATTTTTAAGAAACTGTTTACTCTTGTAGGGATAATTAGACGCTTAAACATATACCTCACTTCAAATGACTCAGATCAGTAAGTTGTAAAGGATTCAGGACAATTTAATATTTAAAAACATCATTTATTTGTCATTAAATATGGCATTTGTTTAAAAAACGTCACTTGTTTAAACAGAACAAAATATGAAGTTAGTTTTAATATTTACAAAATAAATAGCTGATGATAATTGAAAGGGATACAGCTTGTATCATAAAGTTGTGTTAGAAAATGGAACAAATGATGCATGTATGATGTACAACTGTCGAGTATCCTCATAGATATTAGTGCAAACAAGATTCGTGTATCAATAAAATATCAAAGAGAGTTCGTTGCGTAGCGAGATCGATGAATCTTCTGTTGCGAGATGTCTTTTGCTCCTTTTGGATGAACTCTGTGGATCGTTGGATATTTGGAGGAGGATGGTAGACAGATTAGGAAAGCAAGAACTCATTTTCCTCTTCTGCTACGTCCTAATAGCTGCATGGGGGAAAAAACTAAAACAACAAGTGCGCACGCAGACGACTTGTAATTCGGATGACTGCGCTTGTAGAAATGAGTAATTCTAATGAGCCGCCCCATGGCAAGGTTAGAAGATGCAAGTGATTCGTGCTGCCTCATTGCATGATGAGAAAATGGCAAGCTGCTTAAGGAGAGCCTTCATACCCTCAATATCACAGAAAAGAATTCAAAGCGGAAAACCTTCAAATACGAAGGCAGATCAAAAAGTACCAGTGTTAGGAATAGGGAATGCAGTAACTTATTGTAGCTTTATCCATTGATTGCTTTTTCTTCTAAGCCCATGTGTATGACTCCCTTCGCGACCCAAAAAATCATCACCATAACTTTTTCGTCCGATTAGATCGCCTTCGTATGTCCGATTAGATCGTCTTCGTCTTTAGAGCAGATTTTTCGGAAGCATTTCGTTGTTTTGATAGCTTCTTGGTTTCTGGTACACAATAAAGAATAAAGGACAATGACGGTTTGATACAAAATGACAACAACTCGACGTGGAAGCAATTAAACTTGATTTAGAAGCTGTTGGCTATCAAATCAAAACTAACTTAAAAACAGTGTTACATTTATTTTTGCGTCATTAAATAAAAAGCAACACAAAACGGTAACTCCCAACGTGCCGAAGTATCGCCATCAGTCGTTAAAAACAGGTACTTTTTAATCACTTTCGTTAAGAAAAATAATCTAATATTAATTAAGTCTGCCCCGAAAGTTAAGGCATAACCCAAAAATGGAATAGAGTCTTCCTCATGACAAGAGCAAATATTACCACCTATTGTCCTTTATTTTCCACGCTAAAATTAGAATCAATGGTTATAAAATTAGATTCCATTTACTGTGTTGAAAGATTCTGCAAAATGTTAGAAACAGCTGTTTCAAAAGCTTAGACATTCATCGAAGGGTATGCAAATTTCCTGACGCGTGGTTATTGATCCGTACATTTTGTTGTTACTTCGTGAATAACATCCAAACTTTTGAGACAGTCGTCAATAGTCATTTTCCTAACCGATCCCACGAAATCGATGAATTCTATTTGAAATTTATTTCCATGCGAGCAATAAACCACAACTGCTCTCAGATTTATCTTTATTGAGATCCAGATTCTTTTTCCTTATATTGTTATTTAGTCAAGTATTTCTTTTTTTAATGCAACCAAATTTTGCGACATACAATAGCATAAGCTTCGCTCAAGTATATACTATCAATATTTTTCTAGACTAGTGTTGGAAATAATCTATTTTTTATGAATGCAACATGTTTTATATTTCGTCCTCTACACTTCTAGTATAGATTTAAAAATATGTGTAGTACACTTAAATAAGTAAGAATTCTGTATTTATTGAATATATCAGAGTTTTATGATACTATTTTTTGACACGGGTAAGCATATTGTAACTACGCTGTGAAACTATCATGTATTAAGATTAGAGTGCTTTTCTGCATAAAAGCTTTCTAGTTTTAGGTTTCATTCCCTAAATCTTAAGTCAAGGACAACGTTAAGTAAATATTCAAGAAGAGTATTTTTTTTTCAAGTTTTGATTTTCAATGTATTAGAAATTAATTTTTCTGCTCATTACATTGCAAATAATTCCTGAAATTATATACATAAAAGGGATATAAAAAAACGTTCTTTTCCACATAGATTTTATATATTTCAACAAATGTGTGAAACAGAACCATTAATGTACCCGCGTGCCGACTCGTTAATAAAAGCAAGTATTTTCTATTTCTTTTGATGCTGTAGCAGGCGTTGCACGCACTTAGATGCCTTTTATCTTGGAAACATTTAATGCAAGCACGGCATTATTAAACATTTGTTCTGGAATTAGAATTTTGATTGTACTTTCTCATGTTGTCACGAAACATTTTCGGTTTACATTAAATGGAACTTAAGCATATAATGGAGTCTATTTAAAATATAGCTACTCAACCTAAACTGACTCATTGTTTTTCAATTCCATATTGGTTTACTATCCTGATTATTCAAAATATTAAAGAGCTATTATCGTGAAGTTAAAATTTTAGTAACAAAAGAAAAATATTTTCAAATTTTAGTAAAATGGCTTCACCTGAAACACGCATGGTTCATTTGCATATTCCTCTCAGAAGCCTGTCAAAACACAAATTCAGAAAGAAGTATTTCAATTATTATGAAAACTGAGTAGCAAAAAAATGTGGTATAGTATTCGCATTTAACATGTGTTTATTTTTACTTTATTTTCAATAATTCTTTGGATTCCTTTCAGTATATGAGTTAAGATATTCATACACAAATGTGGCATATTTCCAATCATTCCACAATTCTCTCTCTCTTTCTCTCTCTTTCTCTTTTTTCTCTCTCTCTCTCTCTCTCTCTCTCTCTCTCTCTATATATATATATATATATAAAACCATCTACATTGTCCCCTAGCGGAAAAATGTGGAGTTAGCATTCCTATTTGAAAACCGAAACGAGATAGGAAAAAAAGTGATTTACAAAGTTGTAGAGCATAATCAATTCAGTTCGAAAAGATCATCTATTCTTGTGGACATTAATGCAAAGAATAAAAAGGTTAAAATGCATATTTGTTTTTTCGAGACTTCCTACACTGTGACGTGACAAAGCGATCGGAGAAAGAAAAAACAACTTGCTATAACAGTATACCTTTATTTGAGATGTTCAAACTTCTCACCTTCAGATGCAATGCACGTTTTGATCCTCGTTTGAATGTCACGTTGCACACGTTGGAGCATAATACGTGACACGTTGGCACAAGCGTCCGTATTGCATCGTTCAAGGTCCTCCAATGTTTGTGAAAAGGTGGCTTACACCTGCTGCTTCCGGTATCCCCACAGGAAAAAGTCCAGTGGAGGCAGATAAGGCGAACGTAGAGGCCACTCTTTGAAACCGTCCTACCCAATTATTTGGTTCCCAAATACCTTAACTGGGTACTGCTTCACTGGAGATGTCTTGTCAGCAGACGCGTCGTCATGTTGAAATCATAGATTCCTATGATTAAACAACGGCAGATTCTCCACAAAACCGAGTTTTACATTCTGTAAATATCATGCACCCTTTAACGTGCTGTCGTAAAATATTGGGCCGATCAGCTTGTTATTATAAATTAAAAAATCGCTTTAATAGCAATTCGCATTTGATGTCGAACGTCGTTAAGACATGTAGGATTTTCCAGCTCCCAGTAATGGGTGCTTTGCGTAATGTACAAGCTTTTCCATGGAAAGCGTTTCTCATCCATCCACACTCTATCTGTTAAGAATGTTTGTTGGACTTGTATCTGATTCATGACAAAGTTGCACCACGCATAGCGTTACTCGGAATCCCCGTCCAGAAAAACCTGTTTAGTCTTTGGTCGGTATGAATGAGCGCCTAATTTGCTTATGATTTTCCAAATCTGGCTTTTGAGAAACCACAGCATCGACTGATCTCTTTTGTGCTACATTTCCTATATGCGAAAGCGTATGGTAATACTTATCCGATTGAACTTGCCGTCCTACCTCAGCTGGTTTGCCAGATAGAGATCGACTAATCACTCAGCATGTCTCCCTTAAACGTTTCATAACAGTTACGATGGTTTGATGAGAAGGATGTGGGCTTACAGGGAAACGTTACCTGTACAATCTTGCTGCTGATCGTGCCTTGCGTCTACATACTCTGTACTGTAAAACCATCTCACAATACTCAGTTTTGGAAAATAGCTCCATGATCATTAACATACTACAACCCCAAGAAGATGTCTATTTTATAGCTGTCTTAGGTGAACAGACGTGATTTTTCTCACGCATTTGCATACTACAAATAATTCGAACACCAAGTGCAAGTTGCACTGAGTTGATGCGACTCTATTTTACACGATCTACATATTGTCTACTCTGTTTACGAAGACAAACATCGGTCCTTTTGATTGTGGATCACAAACGATACCACTGTGCCACATTGTGGGGGCCTTTTTTGCCCGAAAGATAACCGTTTCCCTCTTCCATTCAAGTTTCGTGACGTCACAGAGCAGGAAATCACGAAAAAGCAAATGCACGTTTCAATCGATCTATTCTTCGAATTAATGTCCACATAGTGTCTTTTCGTAATTAATTGATGATGTTCTACAACTTTTTAAATCAATTTTTTCCCTATCTCGTTCCGTATCCGAAATAGGAATGCTAACTCCTCAGTTTTCCACTAGGTGGAGAAGTAGATAGTTTCATTCATTAGCTCATGGCTACTTTTCCTTACCTAGACACCACATTTATGAATATAGCATCAACCATTCCGAAGTTAAGAGAGTGGCAAAGGACTTTAGAGGGCACCTTGTATATGTATATATATATATATATATATGAAACCTATTTAGTAATTCCTCTTCGGATCGTCGTTTCACTCGGGACGACATTTTAAAAGTTTTATCATATTTTATCAATTGGACTGAAAATTTCATGTTCTCAATAGAGCTTTGATGTTTGAATAACATTTAAACGTCTTGAATAAATGTAAATGCAAACGCAATAAATTTCGAAACGAAAACACTATTGACTTGGATATTAGAATGCCTTTAATTTATGTTCACATTTGGGAAATACTTAATTTTAATATAAAATGGAGGTAATTGGAATTTTAAAAAAATATAAACATCAAAATGTAATTTAAATTTGAAATAAAAATTAATTTTGAAAATTAAACTTTGAATGTCAATATATTTGAGATTTGTTGCCTTTTTTATTATTTATTTGTGTGTGCGCACGTGTGTGTTTGCTTACAATTTGACAAAATGAAAACATTGAAAAATTCTTTAATTTTGTCTTACAGAATACGATTACCTTATTAATTTTTGAAACCCTATCAAGATAAATATGAAAGCAAGGTGTAAATTTAATTCCTTTGTTTGAAAATTTACGTTCGAAAAATTCATTTATGATATTTTTATTTTTTCAATTGTGATAAAGAATTATATTGAAATTTATTTTTATATTATATGAGATGGTTATTTTATAGTTCTAACTTGAAAACTTTATTCACTTTTTCAGCATAACGTGTATCTACTGTCTAAACCGATTTCTGTTTGAAATAGTTTTTATTGTCTTGTATCATACGCATTTCTTGAACTCGAGATAAATTTCACTAACTTCACTTTACACAAAATTCACACAAATTTTCTTCATCAACAATCGACATGAGACATCTGTTTGAAAAAAAAAAATATATTGTTCTACGATACTTGAAAATTGTGACACAATGGAATTAAACCTGTTCAGTCATTTTGATTTTATTCTGTTTCAAATAAGATAGTTGTGTTACGATTTTACATTTTTGCAAAGGAATGAAATTTCACGAAACTCCATTCGATGAGAGATATGTCGATTATTCTATACGATAAAGAAAAATCCTGTTAAGATATTCATTTTACAATTATTTTGTGGAAATACTGACATTTTAAAAAAACTAATAACTCAACACGTTAGATTTACTGAAGGATTTTTCTGTTAATGGTATAAATAAGAATATTATGAAAAAATACTCTAATACTACAATAACGCCTTATAATATGAAACTCAATTTAATTCATTTTTCATGTTCAGAACCGTTTTTTGGAGTTTTAATTTTACGAAAATAACATAAATTGCATTTAAATTTTAAATTTACGAAAGAGAGAAATTTAGAGAATAGCAAGAAGAAACCCTGTGCATTTCTTAGGGTAATTGGCTAAATGATATATCTTTTCTTATAGTTCCCATTTTTTTGTCGTCGCCTATTAGACATTTAACTTGAATATCTCATATGTGCGAAAAATAAAATTTTTCCTATAGTTTTTTTAAAAAAGAATTTTAATTCAAAATATCTTATAAAGTTTTTTTTATCACATATTTACAAATAATAAAAATATAAACTTTTGTAGTATATTCATAGTAAATATCTTTTCCGCCTTATTACAGTAATAAACTTACTTTTTCGTTTATATGTGGTTTACTTTTCCAACGACAATTTCGTCGCATAAACTCAAGACTCAGCAGAAAAATCGAATTATACGTTTAGTGCGGAATCGAATATTTCTTCAGGAACTTAATTCAATTTGTCCTCATTGTAATCGAATTAGTTCCCTTTACTTTCGTTTATTATGTTATAAACGTAATAAGGAAGACTTAGTTGTAAGTTTAATAAGAGTCCACAGTTTATTATGCTCCGTTTAATATATTAAGAAAAGAAAAGAAAGAAAGAAAATGTCTTCAGTTGCAAAATTTCTTTTGAATTTCACAAAAAATAATTTAAATCATAATAATTATAATGTTTAGTGTTTTTCTTTGGTTTGGTTTAAAAACATTTTTTTTTTCAAAAAAATTGTTTTTATATTTTTAATGCGGTTAAATACGGACCTATTTTGCTATTTTATAATATCTTTAAAGTTCTTTTGCATTGCTCTATCTCTCTGGTAGAGGGTATTGCTATATTTTCGGTTTAAATGAGACGGAAAAATAGCAGCATGTTAGTGTTTAATACGTAATTTATTGCTTCAAGATATTTGTCTCGTATAAAGTTTTTTGATATTTTTTAATCTGATTAATTTGTGTGTGTGTGTGGATCGTACTTTCTTTGTTCCAATTGGTTAATGTTAATTTAGTTCTTTTATCTCTAAATATTTTTAAATGGTTTATTTTATTGCAATGTGGTCTTTTAGCGTTTGGTATTTTTTTAACTTCATGACATTTCCATATTTTTACATAACATGTTTTCCGTAGGGAATTTTGGGCCTTTAGAACATGTTAAACCTGCTAATCTATATATATATATATATATATATATATATATATATATATATATATATTACAAATTCATGAAAGCAATAATTATTAACCACTAACAGTAATAAGAATTTTTCCCGAATACAAATTTTAAAAAAGTTACTATACAGATATTTGATTGTATATAGTATACTAGGACTAACCTAACCAAGGCTCTTTGACGTATTCAATGCGGCTCTAGTCAAGGCCAAAAAATATCTGTAACATAATCAAATTCTTTAATGCAAAAACTAAAAATTACCAGTAATACATAATACAATAAAATAAAATTTTACGTATTTTATTTCGCGAATTTCTTAAGAACTTAAAAATCATCAGCCGAAGCCTCCATCCTACGGTTTAAATAATTATAAGTTTCTTTAAATTTAAAAATTATAAAAATAATTGATTAAAGATATATTTAATACAGTATGTTATTCATATAACAAAATGTAATATTATGCATGCACTGTTTGCGCTGAACTAAATACGGTAGAACATGTTAAAAGCTAAAATACATGTTGATTCATTTAGTGCGTTGGATTTCGAACCAACAAAATTAAGTTTAGTTGCGGGAAAATCGTCTAGAATCGATAGTATTTTGGAAACTTTTTGCTGTGTCAAAATATCCTTTTTTAAAGAATGCAGCGTGTAAATTGATTTCTGTATGAGATACAACATACTGCTGTAATTCTTATATTAAACGATGAAATTTTTAAGTCGAAGCCCGTTCCAAGCTAACAAAGAGACATTCAACTGAGCTTTTCCGCTCTGTATTAACGAGTTATGAACGAGATTTTCAAAAATTCACGGCCAATATACAAATACATACTACAAATGATTAATTGTTTATTAATGTCGCACTGAGAAGTTTCACTAAGGTTATTGATGATGGACCTCTCAATTTATAACCTCAGTCAAGTGTGACGTGGTCGACTACTGAGTTGGCACCTCCTTCTCTTCACGTCACGCCCTCGGGAGGACCTGAAGCCTCGGCAGATTGAACGTGTCATATCCCGATGGCATGGTTTTTCTTTAATGGCCTCAGGACTCGAACCCACGACAACGCTTCGAGTTCGCGAAATGGGTCAAAAATCAATTTAAAAATTCTTATGACATATCTGGCAGTAAACTTGAATAAAAAAAATTATTGTTAAATTGTTAATTAATATTTTTATGCTTTCCTCAGTTTTAGCATCTAACTACTTAATGTATGAAAGGTGACATGTTGCAATTCCAATAAGAAATAAAAAATTTAATAACCAGAAACGTTTCAGTTTTTTTTTTTTTTTTTTTTTTTTTAAAATTAAATTTTTTTTTTTAATTTAAAAAAAAAATTAAATAAACATTAATTTTTTTTTTTTTTTTTTTTTTTTTTTTTTATAAAATATAAATTTTGTATGTAAATTAAACACATACTTAAATACACTATAAATATGAATATGTTTGATTTGCAATCAAAGATATATCTCTTACTGTTTGAGTGAAAGAATTAATCAATAAATACGTGAAATGTGTTAAGTATTTGAACTAGTACAATCAATATATTAATACTGCTTCACGCATTTGAATATAAATTGATTTCTAGTGTATTACAATAGAAAAATAACATTAAGTAATTAATGGATACATTCAGTATAAATGCTATTACTCTTTTAGTGAATTAAAAACCGCTTTAGAAAAAGAGTTTCGAAATTTAATATCATCTTCTAGAAGTTTTCCCATTTTACGAAAAATATTCTAATATGAAAGCTTAATAACAAATGATATTAATATAATGCAACGAAAATTTGCTAAAATAATTTTAATTCACTCGGAACTCTAATTATTAATTCTCATTTGTTCATTGCGCGTCAGTTTTAGATGCGCTTATTTTATTTTAAAACAAATATAAATTTTACAATACTGATTTATTTTAAAATTTTCTCATACATTTTTCTAGATATAAATAACAATAATGCGGTAAACTCAAGTGTTTTTACTGATTAAATTTGCAGCAGAAGTAAAATCGAATTAAGTTGGTGAAGTAATGTACGTATAAAATACGATTCACGATTTTTTAATATTATACTATATTATAATATTTAAATAAATGTTTTACAGAAATAAATCGATTTTAACATCTTAGAAATCGAATAAATTTTGACTCATTCGGGTTAAAAGGAGAGTAAAAGAGAAGTCTCATTTCTCGGTTATTTCAGTTCATTACATAAAGTGAATGATACAAGTCTCCCTACATGCGATTCAAAGACGGAATGCCTCGAAACGAGAATCCTAAATTGCGAAGGTTTCCCACTCTTCATTCGGGTGGAAAATGACCAAATTCCAATTAGGTATCATTCTCTAAACTGTCTTTCGGAAGTCGAAATGGTACTTAAAAGTAATTTGTGGCGACATAACACTGTTAACGCATGTCGGTATCGAGACATCAGAATCCGACTTAGGAAGATTGGTATAAATCATTCGGTACACGTTTAAGTGCAGTGAGTTTGACAACATGTATTTTGTTTCCTGAAACAAATGGGAATTGCTTGTTTGTTAGGATGTTGCATATTATATGCTTTTAATACCTTGGAATAGAATGAAAACAAAGCATATTAAATGCTCAGTTGTCGTGGACTGGAAATTTCGTAATTCGATGAGAATTGGAGATCTTAAGAATGAAAATGGTGTTATTCATTTCTCCTTTAAAATAAATATTTATACGGAAATAAGAATCATGTATCTTTAAGACTTTCAGCTCTTTTGTTTTAGAAGATACTAGTGAATCAGATATTGTAATATTCTTTTTTTACTGCTAAAATATACCTCCTTTCGTGCGTAGGATAGAATTATTCCTAAATAATTTAGAATTAATTTCTTTGGTCTATATTGTTTTCATTTAATTTTTGGTACCTTATTCCATTTTTTGAGATTTTGATCTATGATTGGAGGATTTTATACCTTTTTTAATCATTTTTTTATAAAGTAGTTTGCAAGGGTCCTTTAAGCCCATATTAGCCACGAATTTCTGCTCTCATCCAGAAATGGCACTATAAATTACTTTATATCCTTTTTTTACCTTTGATGTTTTATTTTTCTAGATTTCTACGTTGTAGATTTTAGTGTTGTTTAAGGTTTCTAGACCGATGTAATAATCAAATTTTCAAAATACTAATTTTTAGTTTTTCTCTTAAAGATAGTTTAATTTTTATTTGCTGTAGTAAGGTAATTTCTTATTAGCGTGATGTGATTGAGATAGTTCCTTAACGTGACACCCAGCAGCAACACGAGGGCAACTGACTTGTAATTTTGACCCTCGGTCAAGTGACAAGGACGACACCTAATGTGGTATCTTTATTTTTATAATTTTAACAGATTATTTAACATACATCAGTTCCGCTGTACAGCGGGTCTTTAATGGAAGGTAATATTTTACCATTGCGGGCATCGAACCCGCAATGGTAAAATATTACCTTCGTCGAGCGCCCAGAATTGAACGTTTTCATTTCCCTGCTTTTTCATCTCTATTCCCTCCTCAGTACGGACACTTTTTCAGGCCTAACTCTAGGATTGGCTGCTTTTACGCCTGCAGCCAAGTCACGTTTTCCTCCGGTCAATGCTTTCCTCTGATTGGATGGCGGAGGGGAGGGGGTCATTACATCTGCATGTATACTATTTAGACATTGTTATAAAAATATTTACGATAGGTTTCAATTTTTAATAATTGTTCTGTCGGTATTTCAATAATTTATATTTGTATTTTTCTTTTTTAGATGGTGCTATCAATTGTGAGTCTTTCTGAAGCCTTACTACTAGTTTATTTAGGTTATAAGGTAAATATATATTTTTTACTTATTACTTATATTGACCATACTTTAAATTCCCATCGCAGTTTTATAAAGTCATGGTGTATTATTATTTCATATCCTTAATGAATGATAAATATGATTTGTAAATCATTAGTAAGAAATTACATTAAAAATATCAAATATAAGTATTGACAAAAAATTTTAACTATCCATAAAAAGAATGAAACAGGAATGATCAATAAATTGAACACGTTTGGTGCGTGAAACAAAGTATTAAATTATTTTTGAATTGTTTAAAACATATTTAATCCCAAAGTTCCCATAAATTTTGTTTGAATTCTTTCAAATGTATTTATATGCTTCCGAATTAACCGATATTTCCCGGGCTGTTCCGAAAAGAGTCATACAATTAAGATATAAGAGACAACAAAAATTAATAAATAGACAGTTTAAAAATGTGGTTGTTTTTGTTAATATTTTGCAACAAAAAAAAAACTTCAGCATCAGATTTAAAAAATTAATTTCAATTGAATATTTCAAGCAATCGCTTGTGAATATACAGTATTTTTTTCGCACTTGATATGTTTATGTACAATTTTTGGTCAATGTTTTTCTCCATAGAAATCAGTAAAAATACTTGATAAGCATAGAATAAAGCAAAATGTTTTTTTTTTTATAAATTCGTGACGTTGGACTCTTAGCAAATTGTTCTTCATTAACTTCAGGAACAATATCGTAATTTGAATCTCATAAAATTACGATTTCTTCCCAACCCAAATGGAAAGTGATTAGGTAAATTAGATGAAGCAAAGAAATGCACTGAATTGGATTAAAGATTGTGAAAAAAATGAAATAGAATTGAAAGAAAGAGAAGGAAGATAGAGTATAACGATAGGCAAATAAATATTAGTGAAATGGATTAAAGCATCCCAGTTAATCGCTTGGATTGAAATGACTCTTCTTCTGTCAACAATATACTGTTATCGAAAAGTGTTTGAATCGGAACGAGTGATTTGGTAAGCTAACACTTTATTATTATATCATAATGTAGGATTGACGAGTTAAATGGATTATCTATTCTTTGATAATTAATAAATTATTTTCTCTTGATACTATATCTCTTCAACTGGAGTCCAGTAATTATTGACTATTTAATTAGACTAAAAGTTGTCAGTAGAATCAAATAATGAAGGCATGACGTATCAAATTCATTTAACGATAGATTTTATGAATAATAATGGGAGACTAAAGAATATAATCGTTTCAGTACCTCAGTATTTCGAAAATATTCTTCTGATAAATTTTCTAGCATGTGTGGGGATCAAATTTTGATAAATAAATTTAATTATAAATCCAGTTTTAAATAATCTGTCTATTTAGACAAAAAATCATTATATGGAATGTGTCCAAGTCACCTAGAAAGTTATTCTGCGCCATTATCAATAAATGAATTTGAAAGTTCTTGGTCACTGGTGAATAGAAATAATTATGTCCTCTTTTGTCAAATCTTTCTATTTTTATTTTAAAAATGTAAATGACCAAAGGTCCAGTCATTTGTTTCACAAATATAAATGTATATCTAACCAATTTTTAACAAACAATTTGTTGCTTCGCGATATTTTTTGAAATAGATTGCTTAACACGATAACGATGATGGACGCAATAAAGAGTTTGCGCAGTTCTTGTCACGCTATTCGTGAATTAATATTAATTTATTCTCTTCAAGGGTAAATATTGAAAAACAATTCGTCAAAAGAAATCTTCATTAAAATTTGAAACAACGAGTTTGTCGATAAAAAAAAAAAGTTCTTGCGTGTTATCTAAACATTCTTCAAAATGTGATATTTAGTTCTGAAAAACTTTCCATTCTTTTAAAGAATTCGTCTCTAAATATAGATAATATTTATTACATACTTTTTAGCACATATTTATTTCCGAGAAATTACGAATAATTTTACAGGAATGTTATTCAAATTATTGCATTTCCCATATCATAATAAACAATAACCAATCTACATTTTTTAAATTTCCTTTTAACTATATTTTCTTATCTTTTCTGATCTCTTACCACAGACAGTTTTCGTACAAAAACTCAGACGAAGAAGTTTTTGCAGTAAATCCCATATGCTATTGATATTCAGCAAATAACAACCACATATTTTCTTTGCCATTTAGATAAGGGTAATAAAATGTTACAACATGAAAAATGTATTTCAAAATTATACAAACGATGTATGTACTTTTTGTGAACTGATATAATTTTGATGTTCAATTTCATTAATCCTCGAACATTTGAATTTCAAAGTAAATATTTATAAGCACCACTGTAAATATTAAAAATATAAGTGAAATATTGACTATTTGCTTTCCTTTCGCTTTCTATTTGTATCCGATTCAAGGTTCGAATAAACACAACCAAATGCAAATCTTGATTTTGAGCTACGGTCAGATGCGAGTCAATACCTGAGCTACCCCATTCTTTTCTTATCCACGCCATAACAACGTACGAATTTAGAGCCCGTAAAAATAAAAGCTCTAATAACTTTATCAAAATTAGCAGAGGATATAGAAAATAAAGTTTTGAAAATTATGTAGGGTAACGTATACAAAAATTATAGAACAATGCAATATTTGTGTTGTTAAAATTGTTCGTAGGAATTTTCAAATTTCGTAAATAAATTGAAATGCATAAGTCTATAAACTCTCCCTTTCTCACTTAAAAAGATATGCAGTAACTCCAATCTGGAGAAGAAACCCGATACAGAATGTGGAAAAGGAAATTCTCTTAAATCCCCCCCCCTTAAATACTATACGCTGAGACAATAGTATTGAAGTGGAAGGTTGTATTGATGTTGACAAATTTATAAATTATTGAATACACAATCGATGAAATGAATTTTTAAAGCATTTAAAGCGAAATTCGATACAAAATATAAAGTAGATTGAGGATCAGTCCAGGTGCCTATTCTGTGTCGAAGAAACGAAAGGATTCAATTTATAAAGAGCAAGTAGAAAGAAAAAGACAAATAACGGCTTAAATTACGAGGTTCCAATTAGTTAAAAAAATTTATTTAATCTCTCATTTTATTTTAGATAATTAAAGTCAGTAGTTAAAATATTTTTTCACTATTAAACTTTGAAAGTGATCAGAACAAAATGACCAGGACAAAATAAAAGGGCCATAGCAGTCAAACTACAGAGAGACTGACAACTTGTGAGGAATATTGGAAAATCAAAAATAAAGCAGAGTAATCAGTTTCGCTTCACAAGATCTGGTCATCGCCGCTGAAAGAAGTAATAAAAGGACACGAGAGTTTCAGCCAAAAGAGAGCTATCCGAAAATAACCTACGCAAATATGGCTGAGTGACGTGAAAATTTGTTGGATAAAATAAAGGAATTTAATTTAGGAGGATTAAATAAAACAAAAAAGAAATGCAGAACTCATCACCATGTAAAAGCATATTTTGCTATGAATGTTTGGATTGCACGACAGGAGAAATTATTTAAAAATAGGGTTAATGTTTTAAGAATTAAAAGGAGTTACCGCAATTGCTAACACGTGAGCATTATAGCAGTTGTTGGGGGGGGAATGTTAAATATACGTGAAGTTGCAAAAAATCTAAATTAGAATTTTAATAAAAGGCGCAAGCAAATGCTAGTGGTCAATGAAGGTAATCACTATGCTACACAGGTTTGTAATACTTTCCTAAAGAATAAGAAAGTTAGTAGTAAAGAGTATTGTGGATTTTGATTTATTTATTTACTTTGACCAGCAGTATAATAAAAGTAAAGAATCGCTTGGGCAGTGACGTCCTTTAATGATTCAAAACCAAACAATATTAAAAATAAAAAAAACATGCATTCTCTCAAGGGATACATAATTATGAAAACTATACCCTCTTGCAAAATGAGTTAATTCTAACAATTCATTGTTTTTTTAAATTTTCATAGTAATGTCTCCAAAAGCAAAAAACTTATATGAATTGCATTTGATTTTATTAATTATTTTTAAGACATAACTCTTTTATGTCTTACTTTGCTAGAAAATAATAGATACCTCACCATATATCATGTCTATTTTAACATTTCAAGAGGTTTGCTGGTACGTTTTTAGTATAGTTTAGTTTTTATCAACGTCGCACTAGAAGCAAACACGAGGGCTATTGGCGACGGACCTCGTAATTTTGAACCACGGTCAAGTGATGAGGACAATACCTGAGCTGCTCCCCCCCTCTCCTAACATCCACGCCAAAGGGAGGGCGCCGACAGATTAAACGTGCATCAGCCCCGGTTACACGACTGGTCTTCAGCGGCCAAGGCTCGAACCCGCGACTGAACGAAAACCGCCGTCCACGAATCCGATGCCATGACCACTAGGCACCGCGGCCTTGCTGGTACCTACGTATCGGCAACGAAGTTCGCTGAGTTCATTGTCAAATAATTGTGAAACCTATTTTCTGCATCAGATAATAACTCTGATCCCATTCTTGCCTGCCATATAATATTTTAAAGCCGTGGTTCAAAAATTATCCAGTTGCCAAAAGAAGAAATGTGTGTGAGAGAGAAACTCAATAATTTTTGCAATTCTCATTGCAGATGGATAAAATCTATATCATTATTAAAAACTCAAAAGGAAGTAAATTATGGTATGGATTAATGAATTAATTAACTTAATTCATATAAATGTTTACAAAAATAGATCTTTTACGCTACGAAACTAGATTTTCTTAAGAAATTAAATGAAGCATGATCTTAGCAGTTTATGTTTCAAATTTCATTAGGATCCGATGGTTAGTTCCTGAGACATTTGGAAAAAGTTTCAGGTGTTTGTACTACAGTGAAAAATTGAATGCTTAATTTGTTTAGAGGGGGATTACGCAGCAATCACTTTTGCCACTCTCCTCTAATTAATTAAACAGTTAAAAATAATAAAAAAAACATTTGGCTGGTAGGGTGGCAATGTTAATCCCTAGAGTGATTCACTATCCTTGAATTGATTGTTGTACTCTGCTTTATCGTCTAATTGTGTATTTTCATTGGAATAACTTGTTTTTATTTGTTTTGTATAATATATTATGCATTTTTTGACGTCAATAAAGGGCAAATGATGTTATAATTTATAACTGAAATTTTCTTTCCGATCCCATGGCTTATAAGTTTAGAAAAAAAAAAGGAAAAACATTGTTAAGCCCCACTCATATGGATACGGAAAAATTTTCCAACTCTAGTTCTACCACATAAATGATTCTTGGAGTTTTTCCCTTTTCTTATCGTTGCATGACGATTTGACTAATGGATAAGATTTATGAACTGTTGCACTGCATCTGAAGTCCCCGCTATGCTTGATCATAATATTTTCTGAATTATATGGAGGAATTGCGTACAATTTTGGATTTTTAGAATTTTAAGCTACGATAAGAACTGCAATGCTTATTACGGATATCCTACTTTTTTTAACAATTGAACAATTAGAAACAGCGCGAGATCAATCTTGACCAAAAAAATTATTACTGGCGACTAGCTGTAAACAGTCCCAATTACATAAACTTATTTCTAAAAATAAATATCCGTAATATTTGGATGAAATTTTTAATAACTATAGATATAGATCTTCAAAATCCTCTAAATTGAATTGACAGCTGTGAATAGAGCACTATGCAAAAATTAGTTCCCAAAATATTCTACCATTGAAAAATATATCCCATGGCAATATCGCAAATGGGAACGTTTGATTAATAACTACATATATTTGTAATTATGATGCATTTCATTTAGTCTTTTCTTCAGTATGTGAAGCAGCAAGAATTTTAAAATTTTGAGTATTGTCTTAAAATTTAAATCTTTTTGAGTTTTAAAAAGAAAGACCACTGTGCCACTGATTACGCACATATTTATTTATTTTGCCGATTATGTAGTGCAAAATTATAAAAAAAAAATCTTTTTTTAAAAAATATTTTAACTGAGAGGCCATTTGAGGATCCACTGTTATAACATATTGGTCTATCAAAATGACTACACGTCAATGAATAGTCTGAATAGAGTTAGACCATCAATAAGAGAAATAAATGGTGATTTTGTCATCAGAAAAAAACTTCATGCATAAATATTTGTTCAAAGGTACATTTATGATAAACTTTGAGAAACATTGTGTTTTATGACACACACACACACACACACACATATATATATATGTGTGTGTGTGTGTGTGTGTGTGCGTGCGTGCGTGCGTGCGTGCGTGTGTGTGTGTGCGTGTGTATAAGATAAAGCAATGAATTTATCATTAAAAAACATAAGAGTAAGAGAACAATTAAAATCCATAATTAACAAAAAAAAACTCATTTATAGAACTAAGTAATAAAGATGAAATTTAATCAAATTTGAAACTAATTTGAACCAAAGAATAATTTGAATACCCAACAAAACAAAACATGCATATTCAGACTGGGGACTGAATTGTGGGGTTAAACTAGTTTATGGTATCAACTCTCCCCCAATGCATTTTGTTAGGTAAAAATGGATTACTCCAAAATTAAATTTGTAATTTAAAGAAAAGAAACAATATACAAAGAAGAAAAATTGAATGGCGGGATATCTCAATTACTAATTATTTTCAAAAACAATTAATAAAATGTATTCTTCCCCTAAGAACTTTCCAATTAAAATTTTTTATACAAAAGCCATCTATTAATTTATCCAATTATTAATTATCCATTTAAAACATCCGTTTAAAAATATCCAATTAAAAATTACCCATTAATATATATATATATATATATATATATATATATATATATATATATCAGTAGTTTTTTAAACATAATATGTAAATATAAGCATAAACAAGTATTTATACCGAAATGGGGGAATGTGTGTTTTATAAACAATGTTATGATCACATTTTTCTTCAAACAGCGATTGTTTATAAGCTCTAAGAAACGTGAAATATTTCTTAAAAAATATCTTAACTCTTCACAATTTCATAGACTTTTCAATTCTAATAAATTCAAGAATAAATTCTCAACACTCTTAGTTTCTATATGGTCACTTCAGAATAAAATTCATCCGTAAGATTACAAGGAATTTTTCTTAATGCATTTTTTTAATTTATCATTTCACGAATATAAATCGTTTTTAGTCAAATCCTGTTTACATTACCTGAAAAAGAAAGCATTTTAAATTACATTATATTTAAAAAAAATTTAATAAATTTCATGAAATTTTTCGCTCAAGTATTGATTAAAAATTGAATTAATTTAATTCTTTTCCGTCATTAAAAATGCCTTTTTACACTAAATGCATTCAAATCTGCTTCTAGAAAATAGAACTAATATTATTCACTTACATTTATTCTCATACTTCCTTTTATTGCAGAATTGTTCTTTCTTATTCATTGCAGCAAACAAGACTAACTTACACCAGTCATCGAAACATTTATTTCAAACCTAATTGTAATTGAATGCATATTATTTCAAAGCAGTTAATATTACTTAATCCTTTTCCGTTTTCAAGATGATGTCTTGATAATTATTTACAATTAAGGAAATAATGAACTCAATGGTCTATTCCGACGAGAAAATTTAATCCATTTAGGAAGTCTTGTAAATCACAATATTTCTCAAGTTCCGTTGTCTTAAGACTAAATTAAGAGACAGGGCTTGTATTCAAATACTTTAAGAGTTAGGAATTGTTTTAGAATCTATAAATTTTAAAACTATGGACGCCTTTAAAGAAATCCATTTACCCGTGGCTTTCATGTTATAATAGTTTAGAATTAAATTGTTAAGTTGAGAATGTTTGAGAGTTTTGAGATAAATGTATGAAAGTTTGACAAAACAGTCAAAGAATGCATTTCTAAAGTCATTTGCATTGGATTGTGCAAATTATTAATTTAGTCTACTGAAGTTTTGAATTGGCTCGGATTTTAACTTTTTTAAACTAACATATGCAAGTAATCGTATGTAAGGTACACTCAACGAGTTTGCGATTACACCTTATTATTCTATCCTCTACATAATTTTATGCTATACTTTGAGTGTACTGATCTTAATAAAGCATTCAAATATATAATTGAAACATGCCATATAACCATTGCAAAACAAGCTCATCAAATACGCTTTGATTTGTATGAAACCTATAATTCACCGTTTAAATCCATTTGTTTCAGGAAATAGAACTGATATTAAATGAATGTAATTCAAGATTATATGTCCAGACACAATGTTTTATTAATAATTAATTTTAATTTATAAATGTAATTTAAACTTTTGCGTTCCTTCTTGAAATAAACACAATGTAGTATATCCTTTACATGTAATTGTTCAGAGTAGGGAACAGGATCTAAAAATGCACTAATTCAATTTCACTTAATTTTCTAATCCAACTTTAGAAAAATATACGAAATAATACGTAGTCTAAACACAGTAAAGTCATTTTTAAACTTGTGTGCGTATGATGCATTTTCGGCCCTTCAACTTTCCTTATGGACTTACCCTGGATGTTACTTGATTCAAACAACGCAACTTTGTAAAGTAATTATGTAAAGCAAAGTTCATATGCAAATAGAAGTGTACTGAGAAAGCGGGAGGAGAGATGGAAAGGTAGGAGATAATATAAGAATAAGGTTTAGTAATATGAAGAATGTTAGTATAATGTTCTCCGAAGTCTTCTGACGTGTATAGTGGATTTGGTGAAATTAAAGGATGTATTAGCATCGTATTGCGGTAAGCATGTTCTCGGATAGATAGTATTTGTTAGTACTCTTGGATAAGGAATACTCGCGGATAGGACACGTAGATAGGGACAGAGGAGAGCATCATCCTTATTTGAGGAATAAATAAAGATATTTTGGATATAAATGACTATTTTAATTAATTGGTCTGTGCTTGAATCTAAGTTGAAATTTAGATCTTATAGTTAGAATAAATGTTAAAATGACAGACGAGAAGAGTAACAGGATGAAATCTCTACTTCTTCTAACACTTGCTTAAGGGTGAATTCCAATACTCAATATGTAAAATTTGAATTAGAAATAAATTAATGTTTTATCTCATAGTCTTAACGATCAACGTGCATCTAAAATGGCGGTCAAATTAAAGTGGTGGCTAACTTAAAAGTATTCCATTGAATATAATGTAAAACTTGTCAATATTTTAAAAGTTAATTGAAGAGGAGGTAGTTAATTTTGGGGGCTTCAAGATAATATTAAATTTTTGAATACGAGAACTTTTGTTCTTACTTCCGATTCCTCATCTAAGTTCGGTATGAATGTATCCTTCTTCAAGTAAGTACGCAAATCATAACCCTAAGGTAGCCTTACTCGAATTACCTTTTTCATTCCTACGGGTCTTACTGTCTTTGGTAAACACGAATGACGCGCCCCCTGTGAATATTACAACAATCCTTCTTTATTTTCTTCCCTCTTTTTAGTCACGTAACTCTTGAGCCATGAACCCTAACTGTCATTCATCCATTCGAGATGAATATAAGCTTGTATTTTTTTTTATAAAGTTTATTTATGGAAGCCTTTAACTTCAAATTACTTTGAATATATAAATTATATTAATTAAAAAAATTTAAATACGTAATATTTAGTGGATTTATTTCAGAGCTTTTATTTCAAGTTATGAAATAGTTTTATTTTTTTAGCAATATATAGCTTTTTTATTATTATTGAGTACCTACTTGTATATTAAAATATGTCGATTGTTTCTTTCTTTTTCAGGGAAACGTTTGGCACCATCTTTTTTCTTTCAACTTTACTTTAGAATTAGTCAATAATGTTCCTTTTATAGCCACGGTGAGTATGTTTCAATACACGTTGTGCATACATTAACAGATTTCTTGCACATTGTCTAATTATTAGTATGATTCTATAGTTTCTTATATTGAATTTATTTCCTACGTATTATAATTGGTCAACTTTAAATTATTTTATCTATAATCTTATATACTTTCAAGAAATCATAAATAATTGAAAAAGGGAGTTTGAAATGTTTATTTTTTCTCTCAAGTTTATGTGCTTATAACATTCTCAAAATTAATATGTTTTCTTGCTTTTTATTCATTTTTAATGCACATTTACTTATAAGCAGGTAATTCACTCATGACTGAAAATAGAGTTAATTTTTTTTCAGGAGAATGATTATTAGCATAAATTGAAGATCCTTATAGAATTTAACAATACATTAAATTGTCAACCAATCAAAAAAAAAATTTAAGTTGTTCAATTGTTAAAAACTCATTTTAATGTTCCAGTGGTAGTTTTCTGTCCAAGAAATAATTAAATAAAAAAAGATTTATTTTTATCTATAAAAATATCATTTCATATTAAATTAAGATACCAAAAATGTAATTTAAAATTGTCTACGGAGACTGAAATCAATGGTTTCCTTTAAATTTTTATTTATTTTGTAATTTGTTTGATTTAATCCAGATTTCGTTTTGTTTTCATAACTCTCTCTCTATGACATAAAAATAGGCTCCCAAAGAAATCTTAATGGGACGAAAATCGGTAGATGTGCACATATATTGGAAACGAAACTCTAGAAGAATTGAATATTTTATTCAATAAACACACTGCTACAAAAGCAAAACAATATACATTATACTTTGACTCGTAGGATACATTGGCAGATATCTTCTTGTGGGATTACTTTCCTTACACTTTCAACTGGAAAGTTAGATTAGAACGAACCAGGAACTGTCGGAGGCGTTTGCTCATCAGAGCCCAAGCATGCTCATTTGGGAAGAGATTTAGCTATCGCGGCGGCCGGAGAAGTGTTGGAGAAGAATGAAGACAAACAGTGGAAAGGTGTATTGAGTGAGACTAAACATTATCCCCTTGAAATATAAGCACCGGAGTTTATGAAAGGAAAGGTCACATTCCAAGGGAGTAGAATTTCGGTAACGTACTACCGCTGTGATGAAAAGGTATCACGGTTGACAAACAAAAAAGTTCGGCTTTCAAATGAAATGACACCCCTTACCATTCTGGGTTTTCGGGATATGTCCTGGATGGGAATCAAGTGAGTATACCACCGTTGTTTCGGACATCTCCAGACACGTGTTCGTTGGTTATCGGAGCTCGATTTCAAGCGGCATTCATAGCTGGAAACAATTATGCTCCAGTCCGTAAGAAGACAGGCTGAATGCACCACTGCAAATTCTCCAGGTGGTGTGGAGCGGTAAAGGGCAGTCGGAGCAATGACCTCCACGACCTAACCTCGTTCGTAGAGTTATTTATCAAAGATTATTGCATTCACTGGTGTCCCGGTTACACTTCGATTCATTGATAAGGATGCATCAGGGGCTGCGAACGCCGATCAGACAATCAATCTGTCCAATCGTTCTGTCATCCCTCCCAACAATCGTTACTTTTTTGACTCTCTGCAAGGCCATGGTTCACCCATTACTTCGAACGTCGCTCCGATCCATGTGTCAATAGATCCTATGAATTGCCCTCTCTATTTCCTTTATTCCAACTACAGCCCCACTCTCAAAGGGTGTCATCTGCTCATATTGTTCACGAGTCCATCTGTGGTCCACGTGGGTCCACGGAGCCACATTCGCGTGAAAGTTATGTCTTAGCAAAGGAATGTCCTTTCTTTTCTGCACCATCCGGATGTCCCGTTGCAATGCGTTGGATCTCCAGCTAGTCGCTCATTGGACGTAAAAATTGAATCATTAACATAATTTTTCATAAAATATGTTCATAAGAGTTTCACTCCCTTCGAATAACTACTTGGTGCGTTATTTTTATTATTATTTTTTTTTTACTTTATAAAGTGTGTTTTCAGAGCTGAATATTATTGATTTTTTTTTCATTTGGTTAAAATCAATTAAAGAGTGGAGTGCATTATACTTATCATTAAACTATGAATTACACCATAATATGACCGAAATAAGTTTTACAATTTAGAAAGCAGGCTTACTTTAACAATTTTTTATTTTAATTTTAAGTTAATAAAACAAAAATTTCATCTGTCTTTTAATTCACTTACTCTGGTGTCCAAAAGTTAAGCAGAAATCGAAAAAATGGCATGCAGCCATAAGTGGATGCAATAAATATTAGTGAATTTGTGTGTTCGAAATAGCTTGTGGAAAATCATTGATTGAAAGTAAAACTTTGCCTTTAATGCAAAACATTGTAATAGACGTCTTCATGCGCAAAACACCTGCGCACGTCGAAAAGCACATAATTCCGCTCACACGGCATAAGCGGCTGAGACAGGTTTCGTAAAATTCATAGGCAAAGGAACATTGTTAATGATTACACAAAGCTATTGAAGGCACAAAGATGATTACTGATCATATTTTTGAAAGGATGAATCGTTAGAATGTTCGAATCCGGACCATCACAAACCGAAGTGTCTTGAATTCTTATTGTACCTCTGTGTGGGATCTCAAGACTGTGGCATAGGTTTCAAAGTACAAGAAATGTTAACCGACGACCAACAAGAGTCACAGCCAAGTCAACCTCTCGCTGATGTATGGCCATAATTGCACAACGTCCAAGGGATAATTGTGCCAGAGAACTAGATTCAGCATTCACGGTCGGCCACAGGAGCACGAATTTTCAGATAAGCTGTTTAAAGGAGACTCAATCATCTTGAATGTCAGATGAACATCAATTTTTATTCCCCACACTTCGACGAATAAACGCTAAAGTAGATTTGAGGCAGTGGACCCATTTGGCGACGAATATCGTTTTAGACAAATTCGTTTCGACGAATCTGTTTTCTGATTCTCATCGGCAAACGATATGGTGAGAACGTCGAACTCGATTTCACCTTTAAACATCACGTTTAGACATCGATTTCCATCAAAAGGAGTCATGGTGTGTGAAGGCATCATATTGGACAGCGGAACAGACTTTCATATCTTTGAAACGGAGTCTGTGATTGCTAAAAGATACAGAGATTCTGTTCTTTTGCCATAGGCTCGCCTGTTTCGAAGTGCTATAGGTTCTGACTTCATATTTGAGGATGATAATGCTCCTTGTCGCAGTGAAAGCTTGACCAACGACTTCCTTGAAACGGAAATTATCCAAGACAAGACGTGGCTTGCTCATTCATCTTATCTGAATCCTGTAGAAAATGTGTGGAATATGCTCGGGAGACAACGTGTCTCTTTTCTACACCCTCCAATCCCCGTTCCAGAGCTGAAAAGAGCCCCTAGTGACGTTTGGAACTCTTTGGTTCCACAAATTATACACAATGTCTCAGCAAGTAAGGGTAATCGTTGTGCATAGAGCCAGGAGTTCATATGTAACCTCATACCTTATTAAACTGTAGCATCACTTTTTTATTTTATATTTTTATTAAAAAAAAAAGAGCTCATGTCCAGTTTTCTTTCAAATTGATTCTTTGGATAATAAAAGCAATTACTATTGTTCTTTTACATTTTCTTATTTTATAACCATTTTACACTCACATACTATGTTTCCCGTCATTACGATTCAGATTTCTTTTATTATTCGCATAATTACCAATTATGCTTAACTTTTGAAAACCAGTGTGCAACATTCAAAATAAAGAATACTGCTAACTATTAAATGCAGGAAAATTGCAATTATGTTAATGAATAAAGAAAACAATGAATACAAATATATGTTATTAATTATTCGTTTGTGTTAACAATGCCAATATTATTTTCCGCCTTAGAAAATTCTTAAAAAAAAAGATTCGCATCTTAAATATTATTCTTTCATAAGATTAAATAAACATGAAAAATAAAGGAACAATTCTTATTATGGAGTTATTTAATACATATTATTTGTTACTTAATTTTTTTTTTCAAATAATATCGTAAAGTAAATTTTGAAATATTTTCAAAATATGAAAGAGATCCAATTCTGTGTGAAAGAACGGCTGAATAAATCTTTTCGAATAAAAACGTTATTCCTGAAGATGAAAATTGAACTCGTGTATGAAAGTCTTTAAAAAAATGAAAAAGATAACCTAATCCTCTCCCAGTAGAATATTCTTTAAATTAAATTTTGCAAGCCACATTCAATTTTATAGGATTAGAAAACCTTTTAGGATATCAAATTTTAAATCTTCTTATTGGAAGACACATTTTCCACTCCTGTTGTAGCGTAAGGAAAAAGTAAACTCATGTATCTTTTGTTTATTCAATTTGATCCTTACTATTGAATTTATTCTTTATGTATTATGATTAAATATTTTTTTTAAAAAATTAATTAATAGAAATATTTTCTTAAGTTATAAATGTTTTGAAAGCAATATGTCCGAAATATTTTTTAAGTTATGTAGCGACTTCCTTCTCAAGTTATGTGCATCAAAATTACATTTTAAATTTGTTCTTTTTTTTTTGTATTTAATTGAAATTTGCACATAAAACTGGCATTTTTATGCGAATAGCTTTTAAAATATACTAAGAATTTTAAGAATATTTACAGCCAGCTAAGTAATTAGTAAGATTTAGATATTTTTCGTGAAATTTATACTTTATTTTTTTTAAAAAAAATCTTTTTCTTACTTTTACTTTTTACTTTCAATGTAAAATATTTATAAAAATGATTATGTTAGGATGAAGAATTTTTTTAAAAAAGTACAGAAAATGTCACAAAAGAAATTCCTTATATTATTTCTCCGTAATCCGTAATAATATTTCTTTTTATTTTAAACAATAACACACACACACACAGACACACATATATATATATATATATTCTATTCTTTTAAATTTTTATTATTCAAATTTAACTTTTGCTGTAGAATTGAAAGATTTATCTATAGTATTATTTGAAATGTAATACATCATTAAATGTTAGGGAAGATTATATTACACTGTAGTAAAACATATTTATCCCTAAAGGATTGATTGATCGTTTTTATTAACGTTGCACTAAGAAGCAATATGAGGGCTTTTAGTGAAAAAACTTCATAATTTTCTTATGATGAGAACGATATCTGAGTTAACGCCTCACTCTCCAAATTTCCACACCACACTAACTCCAAGTCTTGGGATTGTCTCAACTGATTTATTTCCCATAAAGGAATAAAAATTATTATTTTTAAACACTTATGAAAATTAAAATTTACTTTACATACTAGAAAGCTTTCTTAGACAATTGAAGCCTATTAGCAATCAATGAACATGAAATTTTATCTTTTCTAAGGTCAATCAGTGTTCCTCTCATGGTTACGATCACAGATCATGTTTACTCAATTATTTTGTACTCAAAATTATTTATGAGTATTCGTAGTTTTTGTGTTTTGATACGTAAAAAATACATTTTATCTTTACCAATTGAATTTTTATCAAAAGATCCATCTAAGAAATATCTTTTTACTGTCGAGCAGCCACTTTATGGGTCCGTGCATTGCACGTATTTAATACGTGCTAGTTTATTTGTTGATAACAGAATTGGTAAAATTATATTGATAAATAACAATACAAGTTATGTGTAGCAATTTTTATATCCTTATTTGAGAAATATTATACAACCATACATTATTTTGGTTGTTAAATATTAGAAGAGCTGATTCATGTTAAATCTGATTGAGGTCCTAAATCTTCTCATTGACAAGATATAAAAGTTTGGAGAGGGAGGTGAGAACTCAGGTGTTGTCCTCTTCACTAAACCGAGGTTCAAAATTATGATGTGTGTTGCCTGTAGTCCTCGTGTTGCTTCATAGATAAACATAAACAAACAATCACAATAACTTGGTTAGTAGAGAAATGACTTATCAGCCAAATGGATATGAGTGAAGATCACTTCAATTGTTATTGTACAGATTAATACCAATGGTATGTTATTGTGTCAGAGACAGAGACGTAGTGTAGAATCTTAAAGACTGATCAATTATTTCTGGTATTGTCTTTGACACTCGATGGCAGCTTAAAATTATGAGAACCAATGTCAATACTTAAATGATTGACGGTGCGCCTACAAATTTCATTATACAAATTATTCATATTAAACAAGGTGTTTACAAAGACATATCCTTACTTTGGATATCTGCAATTGCGAAAGTAAGAAAGTTACAACCTTTTGGGACAAATTAAATCAAAAATTACAACTAAAAATTTTTAAAATTACAAATGTTCAACGCTGCTACCCATAAACGCGAACGCTATCCAGTGGCACGATATAGTGGATTGATGGCAAAGCATTTAACAATCGTGTTCTTTGTCAATGATTTCCCAGAAGTTCCGATTTAACTATCTGCGATTTTTCGTATCTCTACTTAAAAGAGATAAAGTGTTTTTTGCACTTCTACCGGGCAAACATTGAAGAGCTCAAAACGAGAATAAAGACCACTATTCAAACTGTAACCGAATATGCCAACACATTATCAACTGGAAGTTGTTCGTGTTTCTGGTGGTGTGGTCACATTGTATATTTATAATTTTATAAACTTTAAAGTGTTATTTTTAATTTAATTTATCCAAAAATATTGTAACATCTTTAGTTTTTTAGAAGTAGTTCTTTAAAGTTAGGAGTTTTGCCAATACCTAGTATAATTTATTATATGTCATATTATTAACAAAATTGTGTATATTTTATGTCATATTATATTTTTCGTTACATAAATTATCAATTTCATTATATTTTTGATTCAAAACTGATCAAATTATTTGTGCCTTACTGTAAAACGTCGAAGCATTAAAAGTTTTACGGCTAACTACCGAAATTAAAATGTCAGATTTAAAAATAAAAATTTACATAGAGTTCGTAATTTTGTTCGTAAATTTAGTCACACTGTTGTTGAGATTAGGTTTTAGTGAAAACTATAATACGTAATACGAAGACATAACGAATTTATGTTACAGCATTTTCCAAACAGTTTTTTTTTTCAAACATTTGATTAAATTATAGTTAAGCATTTTTGTATTTTTTTGTAACTATAAGCATTTTTGTATTCGAAACTAATTTAAGCGTTTTGTATAAATATAGTATGAATGGTATTTCTTTTCTTAGTTTGAAAAGGAATTACAAAAATTTCAAACGAATCACAGTTCCTTTCACGAAAATTCCTCTATTCTCTCCCGATTGTTCGATTTCTTTAGAAGAATGTTCATGTATTCGATACTTTTATTAAAGTTTGTATCATTTTGTCTGACAAAGTAATTTTATTTAATACAGTGGCGATGTCATTTTGTGTTCAGTTGATGGTAATGTTATTTTCACGTCATCTAGAACTCTCTAAAAGTTATTTAATGAAACTCCACTTCCTTTTACTCTCTAGTTTTCTTACTTTCTTCCGGAATATCTTCAAAACAGATTCCCTGGAGTGAGAAACAAGTTAAAATTGTTTTCATTTATGTCTTCGTTGGTTCATTTATTATTTTCTTATAGCAATCATCCTGAATTTGATCACATATATTGTGAGATCATGCTATAAATTTTAGTTTCCATTTAATTCAATAATAATATCATACTTTATTGTAAAATATCTCATAAAAGCAAATAAAAACATTTGCTTCTATTTGTTTTTATGAGACTTTTTGCCAAAAATTCAATTTGTTCCATCCAATCAGTTTCTGAATGATGATGAAAAATTACTTTTAGCTGTTCCAATTGAATTTTATTTGTAGAAACAGTAATGTTCCCTGCATTCGAAACGAGAGGTTTTGTTATAAATCGAGTTTGGGTGTAGTTGAGGTTATGTCTCCTCAGAGACTTACCTTCTTTGGTATTGTGACCCTGAAGTCCCCTAGTGATCTCTTTCTTTTCCATAGGGTTTACGGTCTTAGTGACACACCCTAGGGCTGACCCTGGTGATCTTTCTCTATTTTTAACTCTTCTTCATGTCCGCCAATTATTAGCTTTTCTCCATTTTTTTTTCCTAACCTTTAGATCACAGATGTTTGGTGCAGCATAGTTAGATTCGAGGCCAGTACTTCAACTTTCACTCACTTATTTGGGAATATCTACTTCTGACCGAAGCAAAAGTCCGCTAACTGCATCCAATTTGCCTCGTTATTTTAAGCCGCCATCAGATTATCGGTTACTACAACCATGAGAGAAGGCTTTTACACTTTCATTTGGATTAAAAATATTCTACAACTGCCAAATAATAAATAATTTTAAGTGTAATGGATGTGGAAATTGGGGTACCAGCCATCTGATCCTGGTTTCAAATTACGAGGCACGCAAGAGATCTGAAAGAATGTTTGTATCCTATTTGACGAAAGAGGATCCCATGGAAATAATAATAATAGGAATCGAGTAGGTAATTGTAGTGCTGAGTTTTTCTGACACACATCACCATAATAAATAATCAAAGGATATTTAAAGGATATTAGAGGATCATTTGAAAGGATGATTTGCTTTTCTGATATTTGTATGATGTCAAAATCAAGATTTTTAAAAAGCCTCGTTAAATCATAACCTTTCCATTATTTCACATAAAGGTCTTATGTGAGAGTTGAGATCTAATTTAAACTCGTATTTTCCTCAAATGGTACTCTGTCCTCCATGGTACTCTGTCAACCTGGGTTTAGGTGCCTAAGATTTAAGGATTTAGTTTGAACTAACGTCAAACTAAAGTAGTATGATGGATGAATGATTTAAACGGCAAGTTCTCATAATTTAAAACTAAGATTCGGCGAGGAGAAAAACACCTCAGAGAGCTATATTTCATCATCATTAATCTTAACATCCCATTACATAAAGCTTAAAGATTAGTTGGAATTTCTTAGTAGTACTCGTAGTAGTTTGGTTATCATTTCGGTGATGCGCCAGTCATCTAGTCAATGCTATATTTGCTAGACCACCGTAGCTCCTTCATACGATATTGAATGAAATTACGCTATAGTTTATTCTACATTAATTTAAATACCAATCTCACGCATTTCTGAATTAATAATGTTCTATTAGAATTGTATGGCAGCGAGAGGTAAGTGGTTTCGGACTCGTGGGCGACGTTGTTTTCGTTGTGTCGTGTTCACGATGCCACTTCAGTCCCGCCGTGTAGTGGGGAGGATTCACATTAAATCCGTCGAGGTCCTAAGTCTTTCTGTTGGCATGGCTTAGATGTAGTTCTCGTCATTTGACCGAGACTCAAAATTACGAAGTCCTCCTCCAATAGCCTCTCAATGCTTCTCTGCGCTATGTTAATAAACACTGACAATCTATGGAAAATATATTTAAATTCTTAGTTACCACTTAGAAGCCATCACTGGGTGGCTTCTTGCAAGAACTATATTTGTATTACGCAAATCAGAGGGGTATCTTACATTAATCTCATAGGATTAATGTAGTTTCTACATTTTTTGTTGCTTTCATGGGAGTATTAACTCCATGTAATTGAAAGTGGCATTAAAATATCTGCATTCAGAAAACAATTGTTTCTTCTTTACTGGAAGGTGTCAAAAATTAATTTTTTAACTTGATTAATATTCATTAAACTCCATATTCATTATTCGCATCTTTATTAATTGTTATGAAACCGAACGGATTTTGGGAGGAAAGATAGTGCTTTAAATGTAACAATTTCTGAATAATTATTTTAAGCTATGCTATTCATTTTAAGAGTTTTAAAATCCACAAGAAAAGTATTGAAGTTATCCTATCACATAATACTTATCAATTTTTTAAGGTAATATTCGATAAAAGTAAGTACATTTGGTGAGGAATAAAGTATAATTACTATGTGTCAATTAAATTACCCAAATAATTCTCATATTGTGTTAAGATAAAGTTGAAATAATGTAAAGCTTTAAATGCCATAGGATCCTCTATAAAAGACTTAATTATAGCAATTACGATATTCTCTAACTAGTACTTTTGTCATTTAGTTTTAATTACTCTACACTCTTTAAGTTTTTAAGTTAAAAGCAGATCTAAATATTATTAATATTGCATGATAAAGATGTTTAATGAAGATTATAAAATGCGTATACAAATATTATGAAAATTTAAATTTAAGTTATTATATCTTCATAGAAATCCTACTTCCCTTTTATAGCTACTTTTATTACACAAGGAAACGTAATTATTGGGCGTTAGACTTCTAAATCGAAAGTATTCACTATGTCCCATTATTATGAAATGGAATAAAATCATACACACATTTAGTTCGATAGATTTACAACTGCAAAGTTGTTTTTAAAGTATCTAGAAGAAGGAAAATTGCGATTCTCTGATCTTTTCTACAAACAATACAAATCGTAAAAAGTTTAAAAATTTACAAAATAATCTTATTACTCGAAAAGTTGTTTTCATATTATTTTACTACATATAAGTTCTAACACTTGGTATTAAATTGAATTAAATTATTCATCAGTTTCTCATATATTTATTACTTTTAAAAATAATCAAACATCTACTATGAATCCCTAACGTTATTTTTTCATCCCTCATGTTAAAAAAAATATTGTGTTAATTCATCTTGTTGTATTTAAACTATTTTTTTAATATTGAAGCTCGAATAGGATATATAAATAATGTATTTTCTCAGAAATAGTTCTTTTGAAATTTTTCAACTTCTGTGAGCGAAAATTTTTATTTTCCATTTTTGATGTTATTTTTAACTCTCTTCTAATTATGCATTAACGTTAAAACTGCGTGATTTACAATATTTTTACTACAAATCTAACTATATCTACGTATAAGTAATAACTATACATATCGTGACAATTTTGCAACAAATTATTTTACTTATCAATATTCGTTGCACACTTTACGATTATCTCGAAACCAATTTAACAAAATATTAAGCTTTCTATCTCCTGTTCTATAATAACTTTACAGTAGATCTACCAACACATCAAGATTTTCCACTCAATGACATGTGACTCGACTTCTTCTATTTTATGTTGGTTTTAAAATGCGTTTTTACATGATGTGAGTTTTACTTAACAATTCATCAGTAAAATAGTCTTGTCAAAAGCGGAAGTTGTTGTCAGAAGGGCATTTGAGATACGCCTAAAAATATCAATTTTTGTTAAAGTACATCCGAAAATAATTGAAAATTTGATTATTACTTTGTAATGACCGGATAGAAATAAATGCATGGTTTACCTATAACCCTTGCAGCTATAGGAAATTATTCTTAAATTATCGTGCAAAGAGAGAATCAATATTTTTTTGTTATACGGTCATTTAACTCAGTAAGATCATCAAATGATTTTTTTATAAATATTTACCTTTTCCTGCTGTATTCATCAAAATATCGTTTAGAATAAATTGTATGTTTTTAGGTCATTAGCATGTTCGTCAAATACATTGTGCTTTTGCTTCTGATAACAGAAAACCGATTCGTTTCGTTCCATGGTTATTAAAAATAATGAAACATTTCTTTGAAAATCGTGAAATTTACATCGGAAATAGTTTCCAAACAAATAAACTTCAGTTAAATTGTTGACAAAATTTATAGGAAAGTAGAATATTTTTTTGCGAAAAGAAATCAATATAGTCAACAATGTGTTTAAATATGTTAAGCAGATTTCCTATAAAATGGTTAAATTGATTTTTTTCCTCTTGCGTCGAAGCACTCATAAAACACTCTATAATGGTTTTTAAATCTTTCATTTGAACCGAATGTAAAGTTGCTTCGTTGAATCTAATTGATTTTAGTAATTATTTCTGAACAATAATATTAACGATTTTGTCTATCAAGCTGTAAATTGAATTATGTAGATGATAAAGAATAGTGTATTACACTGTTGATTGATAGGTAGTGAGTAATATCTTGGATAATTTCAATTAACATTTTCCCCAAAAATATATTTGCCTTTCTTCCTTCGAATAGGTTTTTTTATTGTAGTTCTTAATCTAAAACAAAATCTTTTTTCGAAATATTTTTTTTATGATTTTAATATCATTTTTAAAATTTTTCTTTCAAACAATTATAGTTCTAAGGTAGCATGTGTGTACGAGATATGATTCTCGTATGTGACTGCAGTAAATTTTTAAGACAATTTTAAAAAAGGCAATATTAGTAAGAATCACCTATAACAGAGTATTCACCCTAAAATTTAACGTAATGTCACGAATCCTAGAGAATTTTCTACTTTACTCCTTAAATCTAAACTATTATAATTACGTAATTGTTTATATGAATGGTAAGAAACAAAATTCATTCATAAGTAGTTATATAAATATATTGTGTAATTGTTTTGGGAATAAATGTTGTTTGAAAATGATGAATGAATATACCTGAATGTAATGAAGTACACTCCCAAAATAATCAAAAGTAATCTTTGGAATTACACTTATTCGCCAACTGTCGAAAACATTTTTAAAGTATATGCCTACCTTCGGAGCACTTTTATCAACTACAAAAATTGTAAAACATTTAAATTTTTAGTTACAATGGTCTAAAACAGTGACAAATTCAAAAATAATTTTCATTAACTTTTTTTTATTTTTCAAATTTTGGCCATATTTGATTAAAATTTCGTAAAAAGAGACATTTACGCTAAAGTTCACACAACAAATTCTAATTAATATATTTCACTTTTTGTTTCAACAATATGTTTAATATACATATATCTGTGCTGTGAAGCAGAAAAATGCAGTTGTCTTTTAAACTTACTGAGTTATACCAAAACTTATAAACGCAACAAGATTTTAATATATATATATATATCACTGTTTTAGAATAAAAATAGCTCCACAATAAATAGTTATATACTTAAAAGCTATGTTTGAGGTTCACAACAGACCTAGAAATGTACAGAACATTGTGGTAAAATTTCATTTTAATATATGAAATACATTTTAAGAAATGAGATTTTTTTGTAACCAGAAAAATTAAAATCGCAGTTTTTCAGAAAGTACAAATCTTTAAATCAAAATAATTAAAAGATGAAATAGTTGCCAGATACACCTACACCTATAATAAATAAATGAATAAAATTAAATTCTATATTTAAAAAATATATTGTACATTCACATCGATTAAAATGCATAAACAGCTGTTTAAATGCATTGTTTATATTTTTGTGGCTTCGTTTCGGTCTTGGAAAAATTCCACTTTCGGTCGCTTTAGATTGAACTGTCGACTTAAAATCTGGACTATAACTTTGTTTCTAGCTATCCTGAAAACAAAAGCAAACCAGTTTTGAAATCGCAAATATGTGGGTTTTAATAAAAAGTAATAAAGAAACTTCCGAAAATTTTCACGAAGGCGATGATTTTTGGGTAGACACATCCCTTAAGTCTGTTTTAAATATTCATTTGTGCATTTTCAGATCTTCAATAATAAAATTCGACATCATAAGAAAAAGTATAATTTCACAGAAATATTTTTTTGATAAGGGGGGGGGTTCTCTCAGATGCCTTTTTTATTGCATTTAAATATACAAAATAGTCTAGATATCAGACGGGAAATATGAATTATATACGATTAACATAGAAGAAATTTAAAATGTCTAAAATACAGAACACTTAAGAGCACATCTAGAATAATAGGGTTTTATTTCGGTCATTTTATGAACATTATGTAAATATTATAAAACATTTTCATTTTCCAGTTTCGGATAACCTGTATAGATTTTGTACAGCTCATTTTAATTAGTCTGAATATTTTATTAATAATGCTGTTTTTAATCAAGTCTTAAGTATTTATTAATGTTTTCAGATTTTTTGGTCACCTTTGAGGAATCTTTTCATTCCCAGCTTCCTAAACTGTTGGTTGGCCAAATTCGCTCTCGAGCATATGTTTGTAAGTATTGATTTACGCGTTTCTCTTTTTCTGAAAAGTTTTTTCTCTTCAATTAGATTCCAACAAATAATTTTCATGTATCATTTATGTGTTTTCACAGAAGTGTATAAATTTCGTTATCTTAAACTAAACGGAATCGACTAGGTATTTTCAGATATTCCAACAGCATTTTGCTATTATTACCAAATTATTTATTTTTAACACATGAGAAAGAGAAAATTCGTTACTACGATTGTCTTCAACAATTTTCAGTTCCATTGTACTATCACATAAAAGGTTCACTTTCAAATATAAATTTTTTTCAAAACACCTTTTACTGTAGGTAATATGGTTAGGGAAGATAATTATACTATTTTCCTATTATTCTCGATAAATTACTTTCTACTAATTTATACTTGCCTTAAGAAAAAGGATTGGCAAAAAAGACAGCTTTACTTTTTTAGGAGCAAACTTTATTTCTATTTGAAATGAATTACAAATAAATAAGCAGTAAAACTAAGTTTGTATTTTCTTGAGTTCTTTCCCCCCCCCTTATCCCATGTATGTTTTTTGGCTCATTGACCAGGTCACAGAAAAGAAAATTATATAAAGAGGAAGGAATATAATAAGCGCATATTAAACATAATAAACATTTGATACACAAAAGTTCGCAGACAAGTATATCAACTACTAAAGAAGCTATTACGGCCATCAATGATTGTATTACATACAATTTTAGGTTTCCGAAAGCATTGTGATTCATGTTTTACAAATAAGCGATTTGAAAAAGTTCATTACATATTAATGAAGAACGATCAAAAACCTAACAAAATCAACATTGTGGTACATTTTTTTTCTATTTCTTAACCATCTTTCAGAAATGTAAGCTTACCAGACTAAAATAACATCAGTCATTTTGGGAAGCCACGAAAACAATGGTAGCTTGTCCTCAAGAAAGGATATTAGGTCAATCCTGGTCAGTGAATTCTTTATTCTTTTCAAAGTAAAACAGTCATCCGTGGGTTAACTTTAAAATCAATGCTTTTGTCTTAAGGCTATTCGTGATTTACCCTTCATTAGACTTTGAGAAATTCTTGAGAATTTTGTAAAATTACAATTCCTTCCCATCCAATATGAACCGTATTAGGTAAATAAAAAAGTAGTGAATTTAATTAGAGATAGTGATATGTAAGTGAAAGAGAATTGAATGGAAAGAAAAGGGAGATAGAGGATAACAAGTTACTGTAAATGTGTAAATTGAAATGAATCATAGTAATTAATCGTTTGGCTTCAAAAGTAATTTTCAGTCAAAGAGTAATATGAGTGTGATGAACGAGAAGTGTGTGAGTCGGATGGAGTGGTTTGGTAAACTAAGGCTTCATTATTAGAATTTAAAGAAAGATTAATTGGATTAAGAGGGATTCGAGAGAGAGATCTCAGATATTCTATGTTGAGAATTAGTAAGCTTATACCGTTCTTTAAAGTATCTTCAACTGGAGTCTTGAACTTAAAGATGGTTGTAAAGTTAAATTAGGAAGTAAATACGTCACACACCGAAACCACCAAGTAGCTGTATTACAAGCACTGATCATATTATCACGAGGTACCTTTTTTGTCTCATAAAATTTACTATTTGTTTTACTTGACATCCCTTCAAAAGCTGCATATCAGACCTTAATGCTTCGAATCGTTGATACTTGACTATCGATTCCTAGATTACGTTATTTTTTTAAAGTGTATTTTGATTACTTCCAACAAATGAATTTTAATTTATTTTAACACTTATGGATTTTTCATCTTTAGTATTATTAAAATTATAATATTATGAGAAATAAAAAACGTAACTTTGCATTCAAATCAATTATTTAGAATTGATTTGAACAGAACTCGTGAATCCGAATTCAATCAAACAAGAAGAACGACTTGATTAAATTCGAATTCAGAAATAATCTAAATTTATTAAAGATCGAAAGTTGCTTCATGATTTATAAATGACATTTTTTATTCTATGGATATGAAAGCACTGTGTATGTTATTATAAGCTCTTTGACGTATTGAATGAAAGGGATTTTCTAATTTACATTCACCTTCCGATTATACATTCATCCAGATTGGAAAGTCACTTAAGCTTGATTCCTGGCTACCTATTCCTGATCAACACTACGCGTAAAGTTTAATCAATGCTTGAGTTGATTGAAATCCAGGCAGAATGGTGACAATCGATCAGACATTTCATTCACCAAATTGTGCACTTAGCCAACACGAGAAATTTGAAATATCGCCAATCTACAACCACTCCTTGTTACTCCGTAATCTTTGCCAAAATTATTATTCAAATCCCAATCTTCCAGTAGCTTAACCTGATTCTCGAAACTAAGCTACTGAGGAGGAAGGTTCGGACTCCCTTTTCGAGTTATTTCCTGCTCTACATTAGCTATCATTGCTAAACGAGGATCCTTTGATTACTTTTGGTCAGGACAGTAATTACATCTTTGAACTATTTACAGAATGGATGAAAACGCATCATTTATTTTCATTTTAAGACAAGCAGGTCGACTTATGACTAAGAGGGCCAAATTAATACAGTTAAAATGCATATGAAAACTAAAACAAAACGTTTTATCTAAAAACAAGAGTTTATGTCTTTGAAAAAAGGGTAAATTAGGAGCAATAATAAAATAAAAGATATCTCCTTAGGATACTATATGTACAATTGGCAAAAAAAAGTATTGGAACCCAGTGGAAATTAGAATTTTCAAGCTCGTGAAAGGAAACAAGTCGAATAGGGTAATTTTAAAAGAAATCATGCTGAAATATAAAATTAAGCAATAGTAAGAAAGGTTCGGACCACTTTAAAATATAAAACTCAGCGATAAAATTTACTTATATACAAATGCATGGCCGTATCTGAACTGGCTTTCTTGTAAAGGGCTATCGGCCTAATAATAATCTGATAATGGGATTATCACCCGATAAACTGTGGTAAACTGATTTATATTGCATCTTTTCCAAATTTTTTGCCACCTGACATCTTGTTTTCGCTAAATCATCGACAGTTGTGCGAGAGTTGTTACTTTTTCATACGAGTAGTGCATCTTTTTTTACTTCGTTACTGCAGTTAAGTCTGTAAGAAAAAAATTCTTTCTAAAAAGTGTCAAAACGAAAATGAATAGAGTAACGAAATCTTAAACACTGAATGTTCTGGAACCATTAGAAGTTATCGTTTACCTTAAAAAAAATGTCCATGGAAGCCTAGTGGTCTTGGTCGAGGACTCGAGGAAGGCTATTTTTCATCAAGTCGTGGGTTCGAGCCCGCTAATCTTGATGTCACTAAAAGCCCGCCGCGTAGCCAGGGCTGATGCACGTTAAATCTGTCGAGGCACAAATTCCTGCCATTGGTGTAAAAGTTTGGAGAGGGAAGAGCGAGCTTAGGTGTCGTCCTCGTCACTTGACCGAGGCTCAAAATTACGAGTTCCATCGCCAACAGCCCCCTTTTTGCATCTAGTGCGACGTTAATAAAACTAATCAATCAATAATTTGCTTAAAAAATGTGCAATTATAGAGTTAAATTTCTATGCATTAGTATTCTTTGGTGTTTTTAAGGGCATATTTAAAAACATATTTGTTACATTCAGTTCAATTTGCATAAACAGGTCATTTCGTTATTTGGTCATTGGTTCCGGGCCTTTGTGTTGATTAGCACTTTTAAAAGTTAAATAACCAAAGGAGGATTTAAAGAATTAAACCTGTCATAAACGTTCCAAAATTTTGGGTGCGTCGGACGTTTCTCACATATCCATTGAAATTACCTCAATCTCAGTTGTATTCACCTTTTATCAGACATGATAGGATTCGATTAATTTTAGCTTCTTGTGGTTTCTTTTGTTGTATTTTGTGTGAACACCCTTATCGGAGATTATCAAGAGCGGAAGTCACTTGAAGAGGCAATTCTCTTTAATTGAGATCGATATTTCGGCACTTGGAAGGTGTTGCTGGAATGCAGCCAATACTGGCGCAGAATCTAAAGAAAATCCAATAAATTGAGGGTGCCACTATCATTCGAATAACTTGAAAAGAATAATAAATTTTCGAGGCGCACATTCGGCGTAGCTGAGCATTTAAATGCGACAGAGATATATTTTCATTTCGAGAGGAAATAGATGCAGTTCGTACAGGTTTAGGAAACTATTAAAGTAATACGTATTTCATAAAAGCTTACTTGAACCCTTGCTGCCATTGTTCTATATAAAGTACGCAGAATATTACGTTCTCTACTATCTATTGTATCACAATAGGAAGTTCAACTCGCAAAGTATTAATAGAAAATTTTGTCTTTCTTTATAAAAAAAAAAATCTTCATTTAATTTTGATTTATTCATTAATGGTCATTCCTTTAATCGCTTGTAACTAAGCTTTATTTTAATTTCGTTGTCGGAATTTTATAGCAGATGATTAATTGTTGTATGCAAACATACGTACAATTACCGACATACGTGCATAAATTGGCAGATGTTTCTGCAAAGTGAGTTTCAGATTATTTTAATCAGTTTCACTACCTTACTTTTCAATTTTGACTATTACTTATTTTTCGTTATTAAAAACATTCCAGGCTTTATTTTTTTTCATTTACGGTTTTCATAATTTCTATTAATTTGATAATTATTCATCCTAAATAAAAGAATCAATGCATATGGTACCACAATTATTGTATTTTTTGCATATAAATCATAATGTGATTCCTACCACGTCGAGTTGTCACCGTCGGTGAGACCTAGATTTATCATCAAGCACCAGAAACTAAGCAGAAATAAAAACATTCGGTTGCTTTCGGAGAATCTGCTCCAAAGAAGACGAGGATGATCTCATCGGTTGGAAAAATTATGACAATGAATTTTTGAGGTACGAAGAGCATTACGATCACGAATATGAGTAACTAAGACTTAGACAGCTGTCTAGCGAGTCATGATGCTTACTAAAATAAACCATATTCAAGGCTATGAGCACTATCTCGTGGAATGTCTAAGGACTCATTGAATGAACCTCGTATCTGTACTTGTAGTCAATAAATAAACAATGATATATGATCATAACAATTAAAAAATAATTTTTTTCCCAGTATTTATTTAAGTCTTCAAAGATTTTTGAAAATATAAATTATGTCAAAGAAACTCTTTAGTTGTTTTCCGGAGAATCAATAATGAAAATATAAAATGTCCTGAAACTCCAGTTTTAAAATATAGAGGTACATTTTATTTTAAAAAAATGAAAAAAAATATATAAGTTTTTAATTTTTAAAAAGGTGATTTCATACTTTTTTTTTCATTTCGATTTCCTATGGTAATTCACAGTAATTTGTTTATCAGAATAAACAGAGAGAAAGCATTCATTATAAAACTCCGCATCTTACTTCGAACAGGAAAAAAGGAGAAAGGAATCACTCATGAGGAAAAATTATTTCTTGAAGCTCAACTAAAGAAATTATCTGCAGAAAAGAATTTTATTCAAAAAATGTTCAAGAATTTATTTCAGAAGAAAACGAAAGAGATTATTCATATTTTTAGAGCCTGATATAATTAATGATTACGAAATCATAGAATGAATGATAGATACAGTAATTTGAAGACAATTACATAAAAATATTATATAATAACAATCTAATTAGACACCATAGTTTTCAGTACAGAATGCAAATGCGAGGATTTGGGGAAAACATACTGAAGATGAAGATGGTAATTTTTTTAACTTTGCATTTTATTGATTATTAAATATTATATGTTATTATTATACATTATTTAGTATGTTATGCATAAAAATGCAACGAGATTGAACTCAGAACTGTTTACAACTTCTGATCTTCTGCATTCTCGCTCCAATGAAATTCTTAGAAGTAATTTTATATTTACGTCTTCATTCCCGACGATGCATTATCGTCCGAATTATTATTGGAAAAAATTGTTTCCTTAAAATCATTATAATTTCTACTTTCTTTGTTACTTAAACTTTGTGGTTGAGGTTTAATGTTTTTTTTTCTTTCGTACATTGTCTTCTGACTTTGTTATTGGAATTTTTTGCTAATTCTTGGAAGGTTTTTTTTTCTCCTTTTTGCAAATTTTATTGCGTTCTGTCTTTCTTCATTTGTAGAGTGCCTTTAAATCTCATTTTGTATAGCTATCTATTTTAATCAAAGTTGTGAAAACTAAGACTTCTTTTTTGTTCGAGGTACTGAATTTCCATTATACTGGTTAGAGGGTCATTCAATAAGTCCTTAGAACTTACAAGATCTGGTGCTTTTAAATTCGAAAATGGTTGTTTTTAGTCAGTAATCATGACTCACAAGACAGTTGTCTAAGTCTTAATTACTCGTATTCGTGATCGTGATGCTCTTCGCACCTCAAAAATTCATTGTCCTGATTTGTCTGGCCGATGAGATCACCCTAACTTTCTTTGGAGTAGCTTTACCGGAAGTAACCCATTGTTTTGATTTTTGCTTGGTTTCCGGTGAAAACGGTGAACCCATTTATCATTGACGGTGACAACTCGACGCAGCAGCGATAAAGTTCTGCTCTGCAAGCTAATGACTGCTAAATCAAAACTAACTCATGAATCAATGTCAAATGTGTTTCGGCTCCGCTTAACAGATGGCAACAACCGATGCTAACAACAATTTATCTTAAGGATGCAATCTATCATCAAATACAGTTATTTTGGGCCATTCTAGTAAGAAAAGTTAATTGCCATAATTTGTTTCATTTTTTTCTCTCTCTCAATGAATGACTACATTTTATTTAGGATTAAAAAACAAGTACTTTGTGTAAATAGCTATTTTTGTTTCTCTTAATTTATAACAGCTATATTAATTATAGGCTTTCGATGTATTAATAATTCTGATGCTGAATAAAATATTTGAAAAGAATAGTATAATGTGCATATTGTAATAGAACTTTTTATAGTTAAATTTGAATTTTTTACTTCACACATTCAGAGATTAACTTGGAGGGTTGCGTAACACATAGTGGAAATTGGAAACTTAGTGACACCTATGCGATGTTGGAATCCGTGGAGTTCCTCGTTTAGTCCAGTGGTGACATATGGCTCTATCACGATTTTCCCTTCAACCGACTCTTTGGATTTCTTTTTTATTGAGATTTAAATTAAAAATTCCGTCCAATAAAATTAAACGTGACTTGTGTTGGTTAAATTGAAATTTTGAAGTGCAGTGAATAGATTGGATAAGTTATATTTATAAGTAGCGAAGAAATGACTAATGATAATTATTTGGAGATATAGAGGAAATTAGTTACTGGAGCTGAATCTGTAACAGAAAAAAGTGACCATTTCATAGTTAGGAAAGTCCTACTTAGGATTAAGAACTCGGATCCTCAACTGCAGCCCATCTACTCACTCGAACCCTAGTAAGTTGGAAAGACTAAACAATAATTCAGACACGTTGAGGCAAGTTTTCTCGGAGAGAATATTGTAGGGGGAAATTTTTAAAAATTAATAACTTGACTAATAGCAAATTGGTTATCATTTTACTTTGATCCCTTTACTTTAGTTGATTGTGTGATTCTATAATAAAGCAGAGTAATAACGGAAGGAAGTAATAATAGGCGATGATATGTGGAGAGACGTTACAAATTCTTCATAATTCCCCTATGAGCCATGGTTTGGAATGGAAGTATCAAGTTAGGTATTGTTTTCATCACATTTCAAAATTGCAAATTTTGTCTATACTAAATTATTATATTGATGTACTTCAATGTTTTTCAAGATGAAAAATACATAACCCAGAAAATATGCGAATATATGTTGAAATATGCGTATCTTATTTTGAATCATATAAGTATTCCGTACTCATTTGTAAAATAAAAATTAAGTATTTCATACGGTTAATATTTTCCAACGCTAAGTAATGAGGAAATTCAAAGATGACGTCAACAAGTGTCACTTTTGTCTCTTGAGCATGGTTTGAAATTAAAAACCCGTCACCAAAAACACTCGGGTTGCTCTTGTGCGACGTTAATGAGACAAAATTAATCAAAATGTTGATTCTGAATTTGTTTAACAAAATAATTTTAACGGGAATGCACTGGATTTGTTTGTCATGCAACTGTGTAACAGAATCATGCAATCGGGAAACAAAGTGAAAAGATGTAATATTTTGAGACCAAGTGAATTATTACGTCTGCATCTGGAAATAAACCGATCAGTCAATGAATTCTGTCAGAGGTGTTTACATGTTTTCTCTTCAGTATTATTTTCTAGCATGAAATACATTAAAAGGTTGACAAAGAAATCAATTATCGATTCAATCGGACAGTATAAGGTCAAGAATGTGAATACATTTCTTAATTTTATATAATTCTTACTGAAAAAAAATCGAAATACGTCTATTTCAGCCTCCCATCTACAGACTATTTTCATTTTGTGAACTTGATGCTAATTCTGTAGAATTTCTACCACCTTCTTCAATTCTCTATTATTTTATGTATTTAGATGCAAAAAGCGCATAAAAAGAAGCCAAAAATAATGAGTTTCCGCGGAAATTTTTCCTCCGAATTTAAAAAATATTTTCCCTCCAATTTTTTTTGAATAGTTCGCTTTTGGGTCTTCCGTCTTTAAACAAATATTCTAAAACATTTTCGAAAATCGGAGAGAAAATGTAATTCCCTGAAACCATCACATTTTTGGCTCTTTCGAATACATGCTTTTGGATTTAATCAAATAAAATAATATAAATTTGAAAACGGTCGTAGAAATTCCATAGGATCACCAAAACGTTCACAAAATTAAAATGACTGTTTCACGAGAGCTTTAAGGCAATCTTTGTGCTGTTGTTAAAGAATTGCACCAAATTGGGACTTTTTCCGGTGTAAATGTTTCAGAATTGTATATTGACTTCATTAACTTATAAAAACCCTCACATTTTAACACACTGTAAATCAATTCGTTTTTATTGTATAAAATATCCACGTGTAGTTTCTTATACTTAACTTTAAAATATAAATTTTTAACCATCTTTGTTAAAGTGAACTATTGCTTATTCCTCGATCTTTCGTTACCTCTAGAGAGGCTGAATGAGAGATGGTTTTGGAAGGACTTATGTCAATGTAGAGGGATTTTACAATGTTCCGAATTTGGAACGTATTCTTTGCTTCTACTTTGAATAGGTCTAATCAACCTATTTCTATAATTTATTTCATGACAGCTCTCTCAGGTTTAATTATAACAATTTATGTTTTGAATATTCCTCAAATAGATGAATTTCTTCAGTTTTAATTTCTTCACACTTACGCAATAGTATTTGCTTCACAAAAAAAAAGAAAGAACATTTTACTTGACTGGATTTAATCGACTCATACCCCTAATAAGCATAAAAATACTTATAAGAATAAATTTAGTATTTTTGGATGGTTTGCATAGCAAATAAGACTTTATATATGTATATATATATATGTGTGTATGTTTATTTATATAATATAAAGCAATGAAAATATTAATAAAAACACATAAAAATAAGAGAACAATTAAAATGAAAATCAACAGAAGGAAACATTTATAGAACTATATAAAATAAATGAATAAAAACTTAAATCAAATTTGAAACTAAATGAATACTCTCAAAACAAGAAATACCCTATTTGAAAACCCATCAAAACAAAACATGCACATTTAGACTAGGGACTGAATTATGGAGTTAAACATGTTCTATGGTACTAACCCTCCCTCAGTGCATCTTATTAGCAAAATTTGGATTACACCCAAATGTAAATTGTAAATTAAAAAAAAAGAAGAAAAATATGAAAGGCCAGATATCTCAATTACAAAAATTGTTCAAAAAACAGTATTTTCTAATTAAATTATCTTCATCTAAAAACTTTCCAACTAAAAACTTTTCAAATACAAAATCGTCCATTAAAATTTCCAATTAAAAATATTAAATGAAAAATATCTAAAAAAGCCCTGCAATTAAAAGCTATATAATTTAAAAATATTTTAAAACACATAACCAGTGTAACTAAAATATTTTAGGTAAAGATTAAAACCAGTAAAAGTAACAACATACACAAATCCAATTTTTTCCAAAAAGAATCAATTCAACTCGGAAAGATGCGAAAATCAAAATGCAAGATCTTCAAACATGTAATCAAGAATTTCAGTGCAATAGGTTCAAGGAACCTTTTAAATGATGATGTCTAATATCACGCACTGTTACCAGATGTTATGTGATTACTAATAATGCTTGGTTAAGTTGAGTATAAAAAGTTTCAAAATATGGAATATTTAATAAAATCTCAAATGCATGCAATCATGAATAGAAATCGTATCCAATAGAACACAAACCAGAATTTTAGTTGCTAAAATTATTTGGAAACCATTGAATAAAATATGTGTCTGTAAATGTATACTAAGTAGAAATGTTTTAAGAGATCTTCACAGCTAGACCACTAACTAGCTATCTTTGTAACCCTAATGTTGTGTGGTGGATTTGTTTTTGAATAGAAAGATCTTAAAATTTCTCGAAAGTCCTGAAAGGCCATAGACCTTATGACTACATTTTTTAAAATGTCATAATTCTAAAATATATGTAGGATTTTCTACCTAATTATCAAAGAATTAATTTTATTTTCAATTGTATTGTAAACCAATTCCTCAGTTACCCCGATGGCACCACGAAACAGCGTCATGTACTCTAAAAGCTCGTGCAGCGCCACCTATTCCTGACCAAAACTGCGCGACACACACACATTTCGTCCTCTCACTCTTTCCCCTTTTTTTCCCGATTCTCTTCTTTTTCGCATTACCTGCGTCGGAAGTGATCTCTGGACTCCAGAGAGAGTTCCAATGCCCATCGCTGATATGCGATACAATGAGGCCGCTATCTATCTTTCTCCGATGAACTGATCAATTCGGCAATTCCTGTTGTAAACATTTTCTCTCTCCATCACTCCATTTAATAAACGAAGTAAAACAAGTTGAGCCTCATCATTGAATTCCTACGAAGTCATCATAGAATCCGGTAATGGAATTACTCCCCTAGACAAATAACTAAGCCCTTTGCGTAAGAGCAAACCAGTGTAGATTCGGGATGTACAACCTCATCACCCCCGTTCTACTTAAATCAGAATTAACTCTCACTCCTCAAGATGTAAATATAGAAAATTCATATAAATCAATTTATAAAATACACATCCTAGATAAAAAAATTATCATAATATAAAAAAAACCAAAAAAATTTCTAAATGTCAAATCCATTTTACTTAATCACTTTTCAATATCCTCTAAAGTCCCCTAAGAAATCCTCATTGGAAATTTTAAATACATATCAAAATGGACCATCATACAAACTACCGGGAATATATACATTTTAAAAACTCTAATGGATAATCATATTCTATACATTCTCCTATAAATTTCTTAATATTATTAAATATGTCTTTATTATGAGTAACTAGCAATTTATTATGATGCAAAATTTTAAAATAATGTTTCTGAATATGGATAAGTCAACATTACTTTCCCAGTAAGGCATTTTAATTACCTTAAATTTAAAGGCATCTCTTTTATCATATAAATTACTATAAATGGTGTAATCCTCTAGCTGTAGTTCTGTATCTAAATATTTAGCCTTACTTGTATCTGAATTTGTCTGCAATTAAATCAAATAATTTGGATAAAAATTAATGTTCGGCTTAAAATCTCTATATTTACTAAAAATAATTAGGTCGTCTATGTTCTATATAAAACATAGAGGGAGTTGTTCAAGAGGTTCGATTCATAAAAATGTAAGTACAGATTAGCTAGAACGTTGCTTGCTGGTCCTCCTTGAGGCAAGCACTTTATCTGTCTGTATATTTTCTTATTGAAAATTATATAATTTTCCTGCAGTACTTATTATAAAAGGTTCTTAAATTTCCTTAGTTTTATCGTATTTTCTACGTTATTTTTGTTATAGAGTATCAAGAGTTTATTGAGTATATCCTAATAATATCTTTTTTACGACAAACAAATGCGTATTTACAATACACATTGTAAATACGCATTTGCTTGTCATAAGAATGTGTCAATAATAATAATTGTAAAGCATAATAAATTTGTAAGTAAAAATTTTTTTTACTTCTTCTTGAGCTGCTAAATGCCTAACGCTGTTGATGTAAACTTGATACTGGCCGAGATAGGGACTAGGAAAGCAAAAAAAAAAAAAAAGATGTAAATGGAACTATAAAAAGAATAAAATTCGTTTGTCTGTACTTATATTACACAAGTAAATGAAATAAAGTTAAACATAAAAATTAATGTAATATTAAGTTAAATATAAAAATATTAGCTAGAACTTCAAAATGTATATATACATATATATATATATATATATATATATATATATATATATATATATATATATATATATATATATATATAAACCCAACTGGATCTAATAGACACATACAGGTAAAACGTAACTTCTTTTCGCAAAGGTAGGTAAGTTAATATCAAATAAAAACAAATGTAACATAGGTTCGGAAAATAATTGAAAAAAGCAATTGACTTACTATTTTCATCTAACGAGGTAAAAACGAAAGAGTTGAAAGAAATATCACGAGGATAAAGAAAAGTTTGGAAGAGGGAGGAAACAGAATATTGGGAAGATTACTGAAGAACAAGGAAATTGAAACATATTTACTTCCATAAAAGTATTGATTACAAAAAAAAAAAATTAAAAGACTAAAATCGAATGAAAAACATATGTATTATTTTTTAATATGGCAATATGTTATTCTTTAATGGATGTAAATGATATATTCTCCATTTCGTAAAAATAATATCAAAAACTTATCTCTCTTTTTTTTTTTCTTTCTTTCTTGGTTTATTTTCAATTGTTATTTAGGCAATAACGTTTCAGAGTTTCGCTGTGAGATATTTGAAACAGATTTCATAATTCTAAGAAGTACTGCTTTCTTCTCTCCGTATTTTTCCATTACTCCACTCGACGATTATGAAATCCAGTTGGTTTCATACAGAAATACTTCATTATTAGACCCCAATGTTAGAACTAAACTTCACATATAAGTTACTTACCAACTTTGAATTGGTACATTTGTTAACTTGCTTATTATTATCTTACTAATTTAGAACTATCTTAACGAATTCTAACTTTTAGTTCGTGCTGTATAATGAGTAAGAGTCCAGATTAATTAGAATATGTATGACCATTATTGTTACTTAAATTTTATTCGAATCTCTGGCTCATTCTAGATCCAAAATGAGAACAGGGTTGAAAAATTCAGAGAAATTGGTGCGGAAAAGAGCATACTTTTATTCGATGATGAATGAAACTTGAGAAAATTGGGTTTCATTTTTTTACACCAGTTATTTCTAACTCTAGAAATAATAATTTCTGCATATCAAAGATGAAATATACTCGAAAGGCTTTATAAATATTAATGTGGTTAACAAACTAGTAAACAAACAGAATTACGGAGGTTTAAGATTCAAAAAACGACATAGGGGGTTTGCTTCAGATAATCTTTTATAAAAAAAAAAAACCATTGAAATAGTGGTTCTTATCGAACATTTTTAAACAAAACTATTTTCATTTTTATGATTGAATCTTTCCTGAAACATTAGTCTCGGATATTCCCCTTAATTTTATTGTATTGATGTAACGTATAACAGGCGATACTATACTTGTTAGCGTTCAAAAACAGAAAACATTTATTATGCAGTTATTTTTGTGTTCTCACTGCATATTACATTTGAAGAAACTGAGACTCTTAGTCTTGAGAATACTATTTTCTTATTAAATGTGATTCATTTATAATGTCATTTTTCTTTATGAGGTATAATCTTTCTTTATTCTCTAAATTAAATAGTTACAGCGCACTGAATGGATTCGACACTTACCCAAGGCTGACTAAGAACGAAATTGTTCTTTTATCAAATAAAAAAACTTACCAAGTTTCAACGAGTTAGAAGTACGACAAAAGTTAGCCTGAACTCGAGACAGGTGGTAAAGATAATGAAAGTACAGAAAGTAGAAATCAAATTCATGCTGCAACTAAAAGCTGAAGTCTAATCTCGATATAGTGCAAGTTAAATTCGCTTCAGCTACTACGGGCATAAGAGGAAGGAAAATTGATCTATTCACGACGCAGAATTATCTTACAATTAATTATCTTACAATTAATGTCTTTTTTTTTTATCTCTACATTAATAGTGCATTCTAAAAACTCTCTAGTGCATCTGAGAACAGCATTATATATAATTCTAAAAGACCTGATAGTTTTCCTCAAGTCTTAGAACATTTGCGAAACCATTTCGGAAAATGAAAGAAAGCTCTTTTTAAAAAAATGTAGAATCTTTAAAATGGAATAAAATCATACTAAATGAAGCAACAATAAAAAAGAGAATGAACACTTCATTTATTTTCTTTTTTATCTTATTTTAATTTTTTTTTCTCTCTTTCTGCCTTTTCATTTTGTCTTTTTTTTTTTCTTCTTTTGCTTTAATTTTTTCTTTCTTTCTTTAATATAGAATGTACTTTTTGCGGAGGTAAACTGATATTATGTGTACTGGTAGCACTATGCTTTCGTTATAAAATTTTTGCCTAAAAATTTTTTTAGCTAAAAAATTCTAAAAAGCTATCAAAAACAAGCTGAAATTTAATGTTAGTATATTTTTAATAATTATGAAACTGTAATTTTTATCAATTTCCGCATCAAGAAATTTTTTGAAATTTTTGCCTTAATTTAACTTGTTCTCTCTGTAATATGAGAAGAAATATACTCAAAATAGTTTTTATATTATCTTTAACCTTTTAAAATGCATTGCATACTTCCTTTAGATATTTATTTTACGCACAAAAGATCCAACAGAAATCTATCGTATTTTCTGCCAGTGTATCGGATATTTATAGCATGTATGATGTTATGAAGTGCTGCGGGCCTTTTCATTTGTATACTTTCATATTTTTGATTTCAATTATTTCAGTTAAGAGTGCTTAGATTCCGCAATTTTATATTTACTGTATAAAGAATTATCTGTTGAACACTGATTTTGTATTATATTTCTCAACACGGCTCTTGTGTATTAAATTTTCTTTCTAAATCAATTGTTAAATAAAAAGAAGAAGAAAGAAAGAAACAGACTTTCACAAATCACTGAATATCAATCTCGAGTGGAATCTCTCTCCTATTTCAGAGTCGAGCTAAATCGTTATCCTTATTTTATCCTGTACTTTCTGTATGAAATCCTCAGAAAATGCATTTTATGAAACGAATCGTCTATTGACAAATACGAGATACGGTTGCAGAAAAAATTCTCTGGAGTCTGAACCTTTATAATGTTTCACAGAAAAGGAAATACCGTTACGATTTATTCAATCCTTTCGCAAATGTATTATTTACGCAGGGAGCATCTCCTCACTATTACATCCCTCCCCCTCCTCTCTGTGGAAAAAATCTGATAGAAAATTCTTTTCAAGGCTTCTTTCCGTGTCGTTTGGAAAGTAAAATCGTTTTTGGTGTTGAGACTGGCTGCATTTTTTAAGTCCATAGAGCTATTTTTATTATCACCTACCACCTCTAAACTTTCACTGAGGTATCATGGGAAATATTTTTTATATGAAGGGAATTCCAGCTAGGTGACAACCAGTGAACCTATTGTTACTATATACTGAAATAACAATGTTAGTTTATTTTACTTTCTCATATAATCTGACCTTTTTCATGTGTCAGTTCATCTTTTCTAATCTTTTTATCTTTTGAAATCATGATAGAGATGAAGATATAAAACTACAATGTAGTTGTCTTCAGATTTTTCAATAAACTATACGAAGCAATAATTTCAAGCATTTCAAAAAAATTAATTCCGTTTAACTTCCCTTTAAATGTAAGAAATATGTTTGTTTAAAGCGTTTTTCTGATAATTTAAAACATCACGACGAGGTACATATTTTAGACAAAAATATGTATCTATATACATGCAAGCTAGTATGTGCGGTTAAAATATACATACCAGTTTACAACTCTAGGAATTTATAAATTAGAAATGTAGTGTTTCTTTATTCACTTTTTTTATGATTTTACAGTAAAAAATAACAATTTTTCATTTGATACAAAAAGATTCAAATAGAGTTCTGCAGAAATTAACGACATCTCTTAACATATTTAGCGACTGTTTTTAAACCCAAATAAAGCAAAATCTTTTTAACAGGAATTTTTTGAAATTTAAAAAGTATGCTTATTTTATTATGATAAATTATATGTATGTAACAAATGGCATTGATAATGAGAAAATAATGTTTCAAAATTAATTAATTTTATTAATTTAATAAAGTCCATAACACCCCCGCTTCTCTACTTTGAATCTGATCCATCGAAACTCTTTAAATAATCAGTCAGTTAATAGAGAGTCAGACAGATTTTAAACTTAATTCATTATGTCTAAGAATATTGAAAAATATAAAAGCTTTTTTCGAATATGGAGCGATTTCTAACTTGCGTCAGAAACCAGAGATGATAATTGAAAATTCTACTTATCTCAAAAATAGTAAAACTGGATCCTAGTCAGAAACGTTTAAAAAACTATAATCACTTGTTAGAGGATCAATTATCAATTCTCATTTAATTTTTGAAAAAAATATATCACAAGAATTACCATTGTTAAAGTTTCTCCACTATGCTAATCCTGAATGTCAAATCTCTCGTAAATTTAAACTTTGTAGTGGGTTTCTCATGCATATTTCTCTTCATCTAACCTTTTGGAACTTTATGAGACGTTATTTTATTTGAGAACCTCACCTTATGAATGAACCGTGATTTACGTAATTTAAAAATGCTATAATGAAATGCAGTGAATCACAGGGATCAGATGGCAAGATTGAAAGAGTTTGTAAGCAAAGTAAAGTTTGATGTTGGAGAGGAGGCAATTCGTGGACACGACGTTCAGTGTCCTGAGATAATGCGATAGTCTAATTTATGAGAATGAATTTGGAATCACTACTGACTCAAATCTGCCTTAAAAAATGGTCACATGTTAAGAGGAATTTTTTGATACTCTTTAGTTGAGAACACAAGAAGGTTTCTGCTCTACATTCGTAATATCTATAGTAATCTTGAATTATTCTTAAAAATTAGAATAAATATAGCTTAAATATTAGGCTGGTTCTTTGTGTGTTTCATTACTTAGTAAAATGTATGGAACAAATGAAGAGTAGCGAAATCGGGGCGTCACAGTATCAGAATTAAAACTGAAAATAAACGGGAAGGAGGGTGTCACTCCATGTATTCCTTCCTTAAGTTTTATTTGCACACTTAACGTTTCCGTCTGTTGATTTCTACCCGATTTAAAGTCCACTTAACACAGTCGGATAGACTTCGTAATGTTTTGAGCCCCAAACGGATGATAAGTTTGCACCCTTTTCTCTATATCCGCATCAAGTTATATTCTTTTGCATGTTACACAACAAAACACTTAGCGGGAATGTATTTTGTTATTTTGAAATTGAAATTTGGAGAGGAACGAAACCCCCCGAAACTGCTATCACTTCCTTTATTATTTATATATTTTATATTTTGTTGAAAACTTTCTATTGATAGTGATACATGATATGAACAGGAGGAAATATAACTTCTCATGTCAATGTGAATGATGGAACTTGTAATTTCCTCTTTCAGTTTTTTAGAAAAATTAACGTTCACACGAAATGATGCAATTCATCAATTTTTATTGTCTTGTTTGTTTGTTGTCTTTTTGTCAAATGGGGCAACATATCATCTTACGAACGTTGCTATGGTAACTTCATCGGATCAGTGACAAACAAGATGCAAACCTTTTATTGTTCTAATTTTTATCTTTGGGAATAGTTTTGAAAATCGTAGTAATGCTGCCTTAAACTTGGTATACGTTGAAATTTCTCTCAAAATAATTACTGACTTTAACTTTATTGCGAAGCGTAATGCTGTTTTTAGGATAATTTCTTATCAATAACCGTCACCCAAACATGGTTGTTAAAATATTCAATCAAACCTCTCTGAATGAGTCATCGTGAGACTAGATGAAAAATATTCGTTTTGCAAGAATAGATCGATATTTCGATTCCTTCACAAAGTTTAAATATTCGAAACGGTTGAAGCACTATTTTTCAAATATTTGTTCTTTAATAAATATGGAGAATATAATATGTATTGCATAGAAATCTTGTATCCACTTATGGAGTGTTATTTATTTTGTTTTTGGAAACATATATATATATAATATTAAGTATTTTATCAGCGAAATGTGCATCCCTCTATTTTTCCGCTTTTTTTATCAATTCGACTATTTATATAAATCAAAAATATTTGTGTCTTTATATATGAAACATACCTTAATTTATCCGATTTTTCCTACATTAAAATTCACGAAAATTTAAGAATTTAAAGGAACTCATATATTTTAATTAATTTATTTGTTTATCTGATATGCTTTATATAAGAAATTTAATGATTATTATTTTCCTACATTTAATTTATTCATTTTATGTATGTGATATAATATATTAATATTTTTTTTTATATTTTATTAGATAAATTATGCAGTTCTTAGGTTAATCAATGCATTAATTCAGAATAAATACTAGTTTTAATCTGGTATAAAATATGTATTTTTTGTAAAAAAGAATACGTTACGTTCCTAAATTAGATCAAATCACACAGTCTTCAAAAAAATAAAATGTTATAATAAATCAATTTAATATCCTAAGTCTTCCGTATAAAATTTGTTTTTATTGTTAAGCAAAATTAAAGATTTTAAATACTTGCGATACATTTCTCAAAGAAAAAAATGTTTTAATTACTTATTCTATTCTTTTTTCCTTGCTTATACGTAAATTTATTATATTCAGTTTTACTTTAAATGTATATCATGATGTCTCTTTCTCTCTCTCTCTCTCTCTTTGTTAAAATTTTTTTATATTGTGTGTTAAATATGACTACCAATAATTTACGTCGCTGTTAAATAAATAAGAGTTAAATTTGATAAATGTGGAATGAGATTTTTTGATATAGCACTCCTATGAACGAAAAATTTTATTTTTCATAAACGTTACCTTTTTAAAGCGATTTATCTGAATTACATGTTGTCTATATTTATAATAAACAAATTTAAAAAAACTGTTAAATAAATAAAACCACAAAATAAAATTAATTTAATATAAACGATCCAAACTATCTAAGTCCATTTTAGTTTATTTATCAGTTTTATTTTTAACGAAGATATTTTAATAGGAGTTAGAGATCAAAAATGATTACTTAAAAGAAAAAGATTGATTCGAGAATTACATTAATTATCATAAGTATTTTTAATATATAACATCAGATTATGAATATATTGAATGAATGGATAAAAAGTTTCATCACGCACAAATTGCAATATGTTTCCGTATTTCATTTTATTTAAAAAATCATAGTTTCCCCGTGGTGTTTTCCTTTTTCATCAGACATTCCGCGAAGAATTTGTCTTCTTTTTAAGAAAATTAAGATATCCCCTCGTAATGTTTTATATAAAATTATTCATCCAAATGTCTGTAAATGCATTAAATTGCTTTTATATTTTCAAAAACACTAAGATTATTTACATAGCCATGTTAGTTTGAATTTTCAAGAAGTTGGTTCTCCAAATAAACGGTATTTTTCCATTAATGTTCCTTCACTTTCATTTTGTAGTGGAGATTATAAAAATTAATCTATTACAAAGCAAAACATTTGTAAAATGAATACTTTAATTCTAGGCATTTGTAAGAAAAATAATATTTCCTTGGAGTAATTTACTCTATTTTGCGAGGACATTTTTGTAATTTAAAGTTCAAGATTTTTATTTTAAAGATCATAACTTTCTTAAATGTATGCATTGTGATTATATTGCCCCCCAAAAATTGCTTTTTTTTTTCATGTTTGATTTATAAATTTTAATGCTTTCATTGTAACTTACATTATAAGACATGTTTAAGATGTATAAAATTAAAGTAATGCAATACGAGGGAAGTTCAAAAAATACCTATTTTGACGACAAATGACGTGTTGCTAAGGCAAGTTAGTTTTGTTTTTGAGTTTTACCTCTTTATTAGACGGCATCAAAACAAACACCACACTGATTCACAATTCGTTTTTATTTGGTAAATTTTGATTGCTGCCACGTCGAGTTATTTTCGTCATTTTCCATCAAGTTGTCGACAGTCGATTGGACCTATATTTCGCATTTTACACCAGAAAACAAGAAGTAATTAAAACAGTATGTTTCTTCCGGTCAATGTGCTGCAGAGAAAGCGAAGGCGGCCTCATCGACCGGAAAAGTTACGGCGATGATTTTGGGGGGAGGGAGTGTGGGAGATGCGAAGGGCGTCATGATCATTAACTTCTCAGGAAAAGGGAAAATGATAAGGAGATAATACTGCAATGATTTTCCCCTCTTTCCCCTTTCTACAACTCATTTCTAATTCCTAACTTGGGTTCTTTTGTAATCGCCCTCGTAAGTGTATGTGCGTGAGACATAGGTAAAAACAACATTTCTCTGTGTCTTAAGATATCTCATTCAATATATTTTGAAAATGAAAAAAAAAAAAAAAAATGTAAAATAGTCTTGATTAGTTAAAGAACGCATCTGTCTTTGAAATATTCATGTGCGAAAGGAAACTTCATCTTCTACACAAAGGGAAAATAATACTAGGTTTATGGATTATACAACGGTAAAAAAGGAGTTTCCTAACGCATCTACCATTCCTTGCAGAACTTAATTAATAGGACAAGGATTATTAAAATTAGATTTCTTAATGACGTATATTGTGAAAGAATCTTAATTTTAAAAGAAAAAAGAACTTTGTTTACCATTCAAATCAAAAGGACTACGTAACTGTAAAGAACAAAGAACAAATATTTAATTAAAAGTTTTTCTTTCTGTAGAACAAAAGCGATTGCTTCAGAAAACAATATTAAATCCTGTTTTAAAATAACTATATGTTTTTCAAAAGATCTTGAAGATTAAAGTAATGGAATATGAAATTAGTATTTTTAAATAAGAATTAGGATACGAGTATGGTTCCAAAAATACGTGTTCGTGAAAAGCAGAATACATTGCTAAATAGCTTCTGTTATCATTGTGTGCTGTCATCTGTTAAAGGGCGCAGAAGCATATTTGACACTAATTCTTAGGAGACTTTTGATTTGACAGTAGATGGTTGCCAAATCAATATTTGATTAGAGCTACATTGTGTTGTCACTGTCGTTGAAACTGGATTCCTCATAAACCGCATGAAATGGAACAACCAATCAAAACAATTGGTTGCTTCCGTGAATCTGTTCCAAAGAAGACGAAGGTGGTCTCATCTACGAATTTATTTTTTGGATGAAAAAGACGAAATACTCGTAGACTTCTTAAACAAAGGGAAAACTGTTCATTGGATAACACTACAGTGAGTTCTCGTTTCTCGTTCTTTGTACCCGATTTCCCTATCCTAATACTAGAACTTTTCGAACTACCCTCGAATTCGAAGCGAATCAAGTCATTTTAAATTTTGATCTAGTGACGAATATAACCCATCATATAGTAGTTCTCTCTCTTAACTTCCACACCTCATAAGGAATGGTCATTTGAGTTTAAGATTCATTAGTTCTACGGGTTCTACGATCTATTATAAATATACTGGTAGCTGTCTTTAATTTTATAATACCTTTTCAATTGCTTTCCTTTTTTGTAGCATGATCTTCATCGTGCCATGCAGAGATCCCAGTCCGCCTTATCCCATCGTCTGATGATTCTTTCTGCAACATTACTTTGCCTCATTTTCACTAGGTAAGGACTTGGTTATTTTTCCTTATTGTATTTATTCCCTACTTTACTGTCTTTGCTAAATTAAATCCTACTTATTGTGTAATGAGCTAATCCTCCAGGAACTTTTATTAAATACTTAAGTACTTAAGTTTGACTGCAAAATAAAATTAGTTTCCTTCTCTAATTTCGTTTTAACAAGCCCTAACATTTAAAAAAAAGGCCTTTATCGAGCTCATTGGGCGGTTAAAGACTCCAGTCTTTATATTAGATATCCATCGTCTTCCGGATTTATATCACCGGTTCACCCAAATGAATATTAATTAGCTTAAGGTAAGTGTGCTAGCCCAAGACACCCCAAAAGCAAATACTATCAAAAAAAGAAAATACCTTCTTCAAATTTCTAATGTATTTTTGTTTCCATAAGCAAAGCATTCTTAAGTACAAAAACGTTGCCAATGTTAAGAATAAAAGCAAGCGATTCTGCCACCCACATCAATTATTAAATTCAATATTAAAATAAGAGTGAAGGATGAATTATTACAGTCGACAATAATATTCTGTTCAGGTATTAAATTAAAACTGGACGATCAGATATTGGATTAAATGTATCTTAGCAATATAAATGTACCTCAAACAAACTAGATGCAATTAATTTAATCATAATGTGTTATAATGTCTTCTTTTGAAACTAGCACCATGTGTCATTTATTCGATGCCCACACATTTCCGTTGGTGCCATTTTCTCAAAGCAATCATATGTTATATATATATATATATCACTTGTTAAAAAACTTTATTATCGAATAATTCTATCCTAATGAGTGAACCTTTAATTCATAAGCATAAGTAAAATTCGTGTGCTATATGTCAGAAGCTATCTGATTCACACAACAAACTTCAAAAATAATTATTATTACCATTTCCATTAGTTTAAGTATTTTCCAGCAGCTTATTGAAGTACTGTATCTCGAATAAAGGGCGCGTGAACACGACCTCTTCCCAAAATTTTTCACGTGATATGTCTGTTAGTCCTTGACAAACATTTCTATTTTGAATCGGTCTCAAAATGCTCACATTTAAATAACCTGGAGAAACCGGTTTCCAATTCTGATTGGGTAAAAGAGAGGGTGATAACGAATTATGTGATATACATCGAAACTATAAGTAAATAAAAAATGAAAAAGAAGTCAATGAATACATTTCAATCATGGTAATAGATCCCATTGATTTGTTACGTTAGAACTGTAGGTGATAGTTATTAGAACGGTTACAGATAAGGAAACAGAAGAATAAACACAAATAATGAAACTAATTAAAATACATGTAATAATATGTTCAGAGTCACTTATAGACAGATCACTTATAATTCAGTCAGCTTTCAAGGTTCATCATTCGACATTAAAAATATAGGATTCAACACTCTGAAATATCAGCAGAAATCAATCAATCATTTGGTATTAAAAGTAAAGTTATTTGTTCTTGGAAAAATGAGAAAACAAATATTTTCATTCATTTTTAAATATTTTTCAGTTTTTTTCCCCCGTGGAACAGAGGAAGTGATTTTAAAAGCCCTACACTGTAGTGGTTTAAATTATACCTATTGCATCTCCTTTTCCATTATAATTAATTTTAAAAAATTTAAACTTTTTAACTACATCGGTTTTTTTCTTCAAAAAATCACATATATGTAATGTACATAAAAATTAAATCTACTTATTTTTATTTTTTTTTTATTCATGATTCGTATTAGTGATTCTTTATTCAAGAATTAAAACTATTAAATCTAATTTATAGACACAATTTTAAAGTTATTCCAACGTGTGTGTATGTGCTTTCTTTTTCTCTCCACCATTTTCTATTTTCTTATCTCTCTTTTCTGTCCGCCTGTATAATCTCTCTCATTTTCTTCATTTTTCCTCTTTATCCTCTCGTCTCATCGCCTTTCTATTTCTCTATCTTCTCTTTATCTCTCTTTTCCATCGATGGTATCTAATCTCACTCATCTTACCCTTAATCTCACACCCTATCGCTCATTTCTCTTTTATCGTTTATCTCTTTTCTCAATTTATGTTCAATTAAAATTATTCCTTCGTAATAAAAATTAGAATTAATAAAATATTTATAAAGGAATAAAAATATTTACGTTAAAAAAGACATATCGTAAGAATATAAAATATTTTTATTGCAAAAAAAATATTCCTTTATAAATAAAATACTTACAGTGGAATAAAAATATTTTATAGAGGGCCCATATAATAAGAAATTATTATTTTTATTATCAAAGAATAAAAATATTCCTATGATTTTAATGAATAAAATACTCATAGAGGAACAAATATATTTATATCCTATAGAAGATACATTATATAAAAATATAAAATACTGGTATTTTAATCATAAAAGAATAAAAAAAGATATTCCTATATAATAAAATTTAAATTCTTCAAATAATCAATTATTTGAGAATTTACATCTCAATACTCATTGAAACTCCATTGCTTAAATTTTTTCTAATTTCATTACTGACTTTTATGTAGTGAACGAAACTTTTTATAATTTAATTTCACTAAACATGTCTGGAAGTTTTAATTTCGATTCAATCACGTTTCTTTTAAAAACTTGAATAAAGTATTAATATGGTTTTATAACTTCGAGAAGAGAATTTTGTCTTGTATTGATATGTATTTAGTTCATATTTACTCGTTTAATTCATGCATTAACTTTTTTAAAACATTCGTCTCGACATGGACATTTAAAAGAAAGTGTACTGGAAGATACTCCATTTGCTGCAAATTAACTGTGCCCTTTTAGAATTAATTTTTTTTATATTTAAAGGAAGCATCTGAATATCTTTTTTAAAAAGAAAATTTCTTAAAGTTTTTCGTCTCGAACGACAGTAAGCAAGGACATACATGGATTCGAAATACTTTTCCATAAATAATGCGGTTTACTTAAAACTGAAAATACCAAAAGTAAATTTTTTATACCAATTTGTTTCTCATGTACCGCAGAAAAATTCTTTCTGAAGAGAATTGTAAGGTTACTTTAAAGAAATAGTTTTTTTAAAAAAAAAGGAAACTGCTTTCCACGATGGTGTTTTTTCATATTCGTACTATCCGCTGTTTCCATTTCATATATTTGTTAGGAGACTGTTTTGTTGAATTGTATTCTCAAACTGCACGAAAATATTGATTCACGAAATTCATTATAAACAGAGAAATATGTGGTTCCTTTCAACATAATAGTTTCTTGAAATTTTTAAAAATTTCACTATTCAATTTTTTTTTTAATTTGTATTTCCTGTTTCTTTTTAATTCTTTATTTAATATAGGAGATCATGGTTGCTAAAATCAAACACATTTCAATAGGTTTCGAATGTGAACGTGTCGCTGAACGTATTATACAAGTATTCGTTCATTAGTTTGAATTACCCTCGTCTAAGGAGTTATTAAGGATCTTTGGTTGACTTGCTTATCGCTCAAGGCGATACCACGTGATCTTAGCATTAGAACTTGTATGAATTTGAGTATACAAGAATTTGACTTGTAGAAGGAACGAATAGGTATATAGATAGGTCTTTGATTTGAAATTAATATGCGGTATTATAAATAACCTCATGTTCAGAATCTAGGACATTTTTAATAAATTGTGTGATAATTTAATTATTTCATTCTAGTCAATTTATTAACTTAACTTTAATGATTTTATAATTGATTTCTATTAATTGTGTTATATTAAAGCATTGAAAAAGGCACAAAAACTCTCAATTAATTTATGCTGAATTACTTATATTAATTTGCGTTGATTGTGTGTATTCTTATGTCCTTAATTTATTGGTCAGTTGTGAAAATATGTGTGTTATTGAAGGCTTAACAATTCTAAGAAAATCTGGTAACAAAAACAAATGTTTAAGGCATGTGAAAAAAATGGATAACAATAATCAATTCTGAGAATATTTATATATTGATTAAGACATCAAATATTTGAATAAGAAAAGTTAAATTTGTTAAATAACACAGTAATATAAAAAATTTTGTATTGAATGCTATTTAATATTTGAAAAATTATCTGTTTCTTCTCCATTTCTTTATATGTTTTTGAATAACTTTTTATAATAAGTTAGTGCTTTTATCAATATAACAATTTAAAAAAGAAATTTATTCTTTTTATGTGATGAAATAAAAATATAGCATTATTCAAAAATGAATAAAATTTACTAGATTTGGATTCAGTCATTCTAGTTAAACAAATTTAAATGGGAAATAATTTTGAACACATCATTAATTGATTTTGTTTATTTTCATGCATTTTCTTCTTATTTTTACAAATAAGATAATTTAATTATAATCATTTGTTATTTCCACAATGATACTTTTGTATTAAATTCGAACTCGCAAACCCTTTATAGAAAATATGGACTTACGCAAATGTGAAGCAAATTTAAAAAGATGAAATAGTTTTATAAACTGTTATTTTCTGATTTGGTGAAGTATATTTTCGGAGAAATATAGTGCAATTTAAGGCTATATGCTATATGATGCCTTCAAATTAACATATTTTCACTGAAGAAGTTCGCTTTACAAAGGAACATACCTATACATTTTCTCGAATTTTGAGGTCTCAGAAAACGGTAGTATTTCAAGCAAGTATGCAATGTATTTAAGTACTAATCTTCTCAATACATTTGGTAAGATTCATTTTGGTCATATTGAAATGCATGAGGTCCTCAACGACAACTATCCAAGAGTCACATACAAAAATAAAGTCACAACATATTCCTTTATCAGTTTTTGAAATTAATCTTCATATGGTTTTGTAAAATTAACACAAAAAAAACCTACCTGACTTTGTAAACAGATAAATACCCGTATCCAATGTCGATCGCCATGTGCTCGTATTTAAAATTTATGATAAAAGCGCAGAACTCTATACGTTAAGTACCCAAAGAAATAGAATTAATTAATTAATATAAGGAATTAGGGAAACTATACTGATCAACACGTGCAATTTACTTTATTGGATTACTTAAGACCTTACGCGAAGCACTGGATAATCAAAATAAAGTAATTATTTCATTTACTTCTTTCTTATTTCTGAGAAGAAGAGAAAAATCAATATTCATTTGTCTCCCCCCTCCACCTCTTACCTCAAAAGAAGTGGGGGGGGAATCCGATTGGCTTGCGCTGTACCATTCAGCAGGATCTGATGCGTGTCATTTTTCAGGCGTAATTTGAATTTTAATATGAACTAGGGTAAATGTTAGTTCTTTTATTTTCATTTTTAATTGTAAATGTTTCAAGTTACAATGAAAAATGTCTTTATAATTCAAGTCAGTCGTTTACATTTAGAAAATATTCAAAAGTGGTAAACAATTGGAGAAAAACTTATTCTAATGTGTGGCTATATATAGGTGAGGTAACGTTCGAAAATAAAAAATATATGGGAAAAGAATATATAATTATAGAGTTGAATAACACCATTCAGAGGATGATGATGGTGGTGGAGTTTAATGGCGCAAGTACCAGATGTGGCCATGCTGTGCCAAACGAAGTAAGTGAGTGGGTGTAAAGCTAGTTAAATGTAATGCTGTGATCAGGTGTGTGAAAAAATTAAAAACAGAGAAAAAAAATAGGTTAACTAGAAGGAGAGTTAAAATTAGAGAAAGATCGCTAGGGTATCCCGGGAGTGCGTCACCCGTGTTTACCAAAGACAGTAAACCCCATGGATAAGAAAAAGATCACTAGGGTGCATGTTTCCCTCACTTACCGAAAGAAGGGAAGTCCCTGAGGTCCCCTGATATGTTCCCGGGGCAAGGTGCCCCAAACACTGGGTACCCATTTTAGTCGTTTCTGACGATATGAATGAGCTACAATGGGACTATTCTTTCACGCGGGTAACTATTCAGAGGAACACAAAATGTATTTTATCTACTTCTTAGTAAAGAATGGTCTTAAGCAGTTAGGTTATATAAAAGATTCTACTAAAGTTGGGTGTATGTTGTTGTTGCTAATCCTATCAGATCTAGCCAATAGACTAGATCAGATCCACGGACCCAAAAAAGTCCAAGATAAGAAGTAGACGTTAGATCAAATCCTCCCTGCAAAGCCCCTGACAGAAAAGAAGGAATTCATAGTTACAATTTCTAAGATCGTATTCCCGTGGTCAATTTTGAGGCACTTCGAGTGACTGTTTAGAAAGCTTGACTGTGCACTTTGCTGGACTCTATCATTTTCAAAAACGATGGCTTCACCAGCTTGCCACAATACCAGTCATGAGTCCGAGGAGATCGCCAAGAAAGGGTTACTTGTATTATAACCTGGAAAGTCAATATATAGAATTCGCTTTTACTCAATAACGTATCAAGTTGTCGGGATGATTTGATCAATTTAAGAAATTTGACACCATAGAGGTGTGGTAGACTCTGGGGGTTTAATTGTTACTTAAAATGATTTAAGCCCTTTTTTTTTCTTTGATTTTTTTGCAGTGTGTGTGGTTTCCAGCACTTCCAAAGGGCGGGGGTGGAGCACGTGAACCTCTTTGCGAGCTTGTACTTTGTGGTGGTCACTTTCTCGACAGTGGGCTACGGCGACTACAAACCGGACAACTGGCCCTCGCAACTCTTCATGGTTGTCATGATCTGCGTAGCCTTAATCGTGCTTCCCACGCAGGTAAAAACACTGCAGTAAATGTGAACAGTTCTATATAATTTTTTAAGATTGATTAATTTTTAACATAATTGATTGATTTTATCATTCGGTTTTATTCGTTTAATTACAGGTTTTAAAAATGTAGAAATGTTTCACTTATCTGATTTGTGTACATGAATAGATAATTTTTTTGAATAAATAGATGAACTTGAGAACAGTTTCCTAGAATATATTGTACATTATTCCCAAATAGATTTATTATTTGATATAAGTAACTTTTAATAAACCTTATATAAGGGAATATGGTTCTCGAAAAATACCAAATTTACAGAAATAAAGTATTGAAAACTATTATAATTAAGCATCTACGATTTGCGAGCAAAACTGTTTAAGTCGAAAACTATTTCAGTCGTATGGGGGCATTTTGTTTAAAAAAAAAATTATTATATTTCAAATATTTTTCGTTTTGATTTCAATAATTTTCCCAATTGAGTATTTGGATATATTCTTAAATTCTAATTTCTTGTCACCATTCAAATTTTCTTTGAAACATTTAAAACAGCATTTTAAAACTATATTCTCTATTATTTTAATAAAAAACTTCTTATGCTTTTGGATTAATTTGCTTTTTTTCATTAAATATTTCAAAATTAAAAGGAAGTTTTACAAGTTTATTAAGAACTATTACCTGTAAAAATTCAAACATATAATTATGCATATATCGCATATTTATAATTTTCTCTTCTCTATAAACAATTAAATTCAAAGGCCCATGTGACAAATTCGTTATTTTTTACTTAAATATGAATTGAAATTTTATAAAAACATTATTTTAAATTTTGAATCATGAAAAATAATTTAGATATTTATGAAATCTTCCTATTGGTTAATAAACAAGTTATGAAGAATCTTAATTTTGCTTATAATATAAACATAGATTAACTCTAAATGAAACGACACTTTGTGTATGTCTACTCATATCATAACTCGTCATAAAATTGCTTTTTGCATAAAAACTTAATTTTTTTATGTTCGAATGCAGATAATATTGATTTCAATAAGGATATATTAAACAAAGGAACTTTAAAAAAAAGTTCTAATTCGAAAAAAAATATATACTGGTATGTTATCAACAAAAAAGACGTCTTCTCTCTTCCTTTTATAATACTGTACTTTGCATATCTTGTTAGACCTGACTTTTCCATGGAAATGTTAAGAAGTGCTCCTCTTCCAGATATAGTACTTATTTGCATTTGTTCTAACTGTTCCATCAATCGCAATATACTGATTGTTGTTTTTTCTTCGTGACTCGAGGAACATTGTATGTCTTTTTCGTCTTCCACGTATGTCAGTAATATTCTTCCTTCATCGTCAATATCTGTAGACTCAGTGTTTAACGGGGCATTGTCATTGTTCAAATTTTTTATCTTCACTTTAAGAACGTTGTTCACTTTCATCAATTTCCAAAAACTCTTCTTCTATGAAATCTTTTTTCTAAGAAAGTGTTCTGTTGATTGTTTCGACATTGTTCTGGATAAAACGTAGCGCAAATATCACCATAATGAAATAACACACTAAAATCTAGAAATAAACTTCTTTCAATTTTCTGTTTTTGTCTCCTTTTCTTTCACAAAAATGGTAACTTGCACCACGAAATTTGCGAAGCCTTAGTTATATTTCAATTCAAAGTTATTTTTAATCTCCTTCCTATGAAACACATCGTGCAGATATCTACACAAATGGAAATAATGCTTAAAATGTGCATATACATTATGTTATCTGATCCACTATCCTCATAACATAATAAACATTTCTTCCGATCAAAGACATGTCGTGGAAATTGATGGTAGATTCAAAATAAGCAAAAGAAAATTAAATTTTATGAAATTAATCTTATATACACTCATGTCCAAAATAAGCTTTACATTCATAAAATCATGGATCCCTCAGAAACTGTGAGCTATAATTTTATTACTTGTGCAAAGTGATACATTACATCACAACACATAAATACAAAAGAAAAAAAAAGTTATAAACACTACATATGATATAAAATTATAGCATGAAACAATAAAAATGACAATATAATAAAAGGCGAAGAGAGTTTAAAAGAAAAAGAACAACTCCGAAAAAAATTAAGCCCAATTTAGGAATTTAACGTGGAACGTAATCAAATGAGACTTGTATAAATATATCACAACTTGATTTAATAATGGGAATAATGTAGTTAACCCCATAATGGGAATTAAAATATCCAGTAATGAGACCTTCCGGGCATTTACATATCTAGATGGAGGATGCATCCGTACAACTACTTTTCAGAATTCATCCCACAAGTTCTCCTATCGGGTTCAGATCAGGAGATTTTGTAGGCCTCGGTATTCATTTAATGACTTCATTTTCAAGGAATTAATCAAAGAAATTTACGAGATTTGGATTAGCATTTTCAAAAAAAATTTAATTCATTTGCAAGTCTTAAACATTTTAAGATCTCATTCCTGTATCTGGTCACAGATCCTCTATTTAAACCGAGCAGGGAGGTATATAAATATCGATCATCATTCATCCCAATACCATCACATCTGCATTACCAAAACGGTCACATTCCATAAAGTTCGAAGGAAGATTTCGCATTCCTGACTTCCCCCTCCATACGTAAAATGTTTAGAATAAGTCATATTAACTAAATTTAGATTCATCAGTAAAGAGAACATGCGTGGATCCATTAGTAATCATTCCATTTCTGGATTTCTTTGCATCAATTAAAGCAGTCCCTCCTTTTGTTGCGAAGAAAATAAATCACACACCCTTTCCTTCCTGACATAAATGCATTTTTTCATTAAACTTTCTGTATAGAGTTTGCCCTGATGCAACTGTTCTAGTAGCGGTTGTAATCTTTAAACTTAACTGCCGAGCAGTAGACGTCGTTTTTCGGAAGAGTGTTTCTGCCAAATATAATCTTGAGAAACTATACGCTTATGATCTTATCCACACCTCCTCATAACGATTTTAAATTTTTAAAATTATTTCCATAATATAGAGATTGACTGTTTTGAAATATAAACACGTGTCATAGATTCCATAATTGTCGAACTTTTTTCTAAATGGCCGATAATGCGCCACTTCACAGATTCTTCTAAGTAATACTTCAGAGACATAAGAAACCGTTTTAAGTAATAACACATTGAAATTAAATGCTGCGTTGCAGATATTCACTTTGCTCAAAGTACTTGATTCACTTTTGGATGACGCGATGCTCTGATTTGTGTATCAGAAATCATTTGATCATTTTGATTGGATAATGCTAATTACGCTTATCTTTCACACGTTCCCTAAAAAAACTTGCATCGATGACGTATTTTACGGAATATTCTTTTTGAATATGCAGACATAATTTTGGGCATAATGTATTTAACAGAAAAGTCAGGAAGTTAAGTAAGGAAACAGAACAATATTATTTTTGACATTTTTCTTATTAAAAGATTACAACCGGTCTAATGAATGGTTACGGAACGTATAGTGTTAAAGACAATTCGCACTGAATTTTAAGAAAATCCAACAAAAATTAGAGATTCCTTTAAGAAATGTCTGCTTTTACTTTCAACCAATGCAATTAAAAAATTTAATATTAACTTCCCTTCTTACAGTTCGAGCAGCTGGCGTACACGTGGATGGAACGTCAGAAACTGGGCTTCGCTTACAGTCGGCATCGGGCGCAAAACGAGCGACACGTCGTCGTCTGCAGCACCACCCTTCGATCCGACACCGTCATGGACTTCCTGAACGAGTTCTACGCGCATCCGCTCCTACAGGTGAGAATCGACACACGTTTTCTTTTACCTGAACTTTTTAATATTCATAGTCGAAACATTATAGTCTCAAAATAATCGCTTCAAGGTCATAACCTAAGACGGAATGGTACGAAAAGGGAGTTAAAGATGGCGTTACTAATGTTCATGATGAGGAACGTACTGGGAGACCGTCTGAACTTACTGAAGACATAGTGCAGAAAGTTGGTGCGAAAGCTCCAGAAAACAGACGCTTTATGATTTCGTCTTTATCTAACGAGTTTCTGTAAATTTTAAGGAGTGTTCTTTATGAAATTGGGGCAGAGTTAAACAATTTCAGCTCAAAATCCTATGTACTGTGTTTTGAGATTGGCAAGGAGTGTTGCTCCGGTATTTTTTCCCCTCGGGTTTGCACAATAAATTACGAGACATATTGTGACATCTTAATTAAACTACAATCCAAAACAAAAGAGATGTTCAGTAAAAGGATTGTTTTGCTGCATGACAATGCCCATCCACACGTGGCTCTTCGTACCCGAGATCTCATCGCATCATACGGCTGGGAACAACTTGATCATCCTCAGTATAGCTCTGATCTGACACTTAAGGACTACCACTTGCTCCTTCACTTGAAAAAGCATTTAGGTGTGCCGTGATGATGATGATGATGTCAAAACGGTGATTAACTCTTCAGACGATAGATTTCTGTGAAGATGGAATATCCAGAAGTTGGTTGAGCACGATATAGTAAATGCCTTAATAATGGAGATGGTTGCGTTGAATAATAGATTAAGGTACAGGTTTTTTTTATAAAAATAAAATGGTAGAAAGAACTTTATTTGTTTTTAATATATCAAAAAGGTACATACTTAAAAAAAACCATCTTATATATATATATAAGAAACAGCGATTTTAAGATGCTATAATATTCATAATTTTTTTCTTTTTCAAATATTCGTAGATTACGTTTAAGGTAAATTAAAATTATCTGACGTATTGCCTTTTTAGTAAAATACATTTCACAAACCAAAACTTTGAAATATTTTTCAGTAGTACAGGCAACAGCTACCAAAAAGAAAAACTAATGCTCTCATGAATTTTAAACGACAACTTTTGATCCTTTTAAAGTTCTAAAAACTTTTATGACGTACATTTATTTGGGGCTATTATTTCCATTCCTTGTTTAGTGAAATAAAGTTGATTTGAATGCCAACATATCTTTAGAAAAACACTGATGCTCAAGAGATTTGTATTTAATTATAAAATTAGATATAACTCTATGATCATCGCCCTTCAAACCTTTTCTATTTTACTCGAAAAAGTAATTCAGAAAAATTACGCAAGTTATTTTTATTTCAAAAACAATGAATTCTTTCTCGGATAAAATTTAAACTTAATTCTTACGCTATTTTGAATTATGTATTTATTTTTACTCTTATGTCTCTTGTAAGAGCAAAAAAATAATAAATTTTCAAAGTGTCTTCCATTTCCTTCACCATTTCTTTATTTTATGTCAAAATATGTTAAAGTCGCTTCGAGACTGTCATTTTGAAACGACAGAATTGTTTTGTTACAAGCATTTGCATAACGCAATTTTAAATGCTTCATTGCTTATGAAAATAGATCTTCATTGTAATGGTTTTTTTTTTTTAAAAAATTCATCATTTGTTTATCCGATTTAAAAAGTTTAAGAAAAGTAATGTGACATTAAATCCGATATTTTTTTCCCAAAACTTCTTACTTCTTTTATTAAAAAAAAAAATAGTAACCTGCATGCATAATATAAGATAAAATGAATTTTAATTTAAAAAAGAATGAATAAGTACTATCCTAAGTAAACATATTCTGTTTAATTTTTGATTAATTTATACATCGATAAAAAAAAAAAAAAGCAAATGCTTCAGCTAACCGAAGTTTGTCACTTTTTGGTGATGGAAAATTTTTATTACTTGAAACGTTTGTAATTTAATGCTTTATAAATATTTCTTTGGCAATTTCTTTCAGGGTAATATGATTTGAATGATTCATTGTTAGACGATTATTGATTTACAACAGAATTTTTTCAATCATGTGACTAATTCCTTGTTTGCTAAAAGTAGATTGTTTTTCAGTACTAAACAATAGCATTATATCTAGTATTAGTAGGTGAGGTTTTTGTTTCTATTTTATTGATTATTCAGGTAAAGTACCTTTCAAAAGCAAATAATTTCCATTATTTTATACTAAATTTCTAGCAAGCATAATTTTTTATGTTATAATAATAATATTTATTTTAAAATTTCAATAGTAAATAATTACTTTTTCCACACATTATCACTACTAATAAAAAAAGCAATTTTAATTTAAAGATTTCGCGAGATAATCTTTTTTGAATGTATTTTTATTAATTACTTGGAATGAATTTTATGAAAATTATTTAAGAAATGTTCCTTACTTTTTAATTTGCAGTGTTAAGCTTTTAATTATTGTTTTATAATTGTAGTGTAATGTTCCTTTTTTAATTCGTAAATAAATCTCTTTTCTATACCATTAAATTCATGAGCGTATTGCAGCAGAACAGAAAAGATCGATGAATTGTTAATAACTTATGATATTTTATTTAGGTCATAGTCTTTGATAACATGAAAATCGCAATTCTTTATATAATACCGTTAAAAAAATGTATGTCCACTTGAATTTAAAGTTAATTATTTTACTATACACACACACACATACACACACACACACACACACACACACGCATGTATATATATATATATATATATAACACAAAAAAAATGGTGCACCAAGAAGGAGTTGTCCGATAGAGACAAAAATTGGCAGTTAAGACAATTATTCATCACAGGCGGGTAGGACAATTACACATAGAAAATGATTGAAATTTCAGAAAAAAAGAATGCTTTATTTCAGATTTACATAATTACAAAATAACGAGCTCAATAAGGTATTGACCCACCTCTAGCCCGAATGTTAGCTGCCACCTGACGTGGCATAGAGTGATAAAGCTCCCTGATGGTCTCCTGCTGTATTTCGTGCCAAATTTGCTCCAATTGTCGGGCTACATTCCTTGGTAGATGCAATCGCCCATATGTGATCTGGCATTCTCTTGCTGACAAATAAGGCCAGGGTACTGCAAAAAGAATGGTAGCAAAACAGAATGTCGTCGACGTACCGCTGTGCTGTAAGTGTGCCTCTAATGACGACCAAAGGAGTTCGGCTATCAAAGGGAAGGGCACCCCAGACCATAACTTCTAGTTGAGGGCTTTTGAGGCGTGCAATAGTGAAAGCAGGATCGGCACGCTGCCCTGGGCGTCTCCAGACACACCTTCGAGGATTGTAGGGACACAGTTAGAAACGGGACTCATCGCTAAACACTGTACGTCCCCAGTCAGCATCCTTCCAACCTGATCGAGCCAAGCACACTACAATCTGGCTCGACAGTGTGCATTCATGAGTGGCAGGTGGCGTAGCGGTCGGTACGAGCCTAGATTTCGCTCTATCAGCCGTCAGTGAAGGGTCATGGTTGACACTCGTGTGCGGGTCGCACGTCTGATGGTTGATAACGATTAATCAGGCGCTGTGACAGCTGATCCGACAATCACTCTGTCCTACCGATCTGCTGTGGCCCTAGGTCGAGCGCTATTATCATGACGTTGAAATCTGCCATTGTCCACCCATTCTTGCCAGCATCTTCTAATCGCCGCATCGCTTCGACCCTATGACGAACGATTCTCCGATTTGCCCACCCTGTCTCTTTCGATCGAATGATACGACCTCTTTCAAACTCTGACAGTTGCTCGTAATGAGTTCGAATAATGCGGCGAAGATTTTTTTCAGTCGTTGAAAGGTATCCTAAATCGCAATGCTACAGAAAATTTGACCATCTGATTGAGAATCGCTTCTTATATACACCTACTGAGTGCGCAGTTCTGATGCGCTATAGCTCCCGCTATTCATTCATTGGACACCAAATTTTAATGATTTGCATGTTCGGTCCAAATGTCTTTGCATGTGAACTGTCATTACAATCGTGCATTTTTGTACATATATATACATAACTTAAATTAAATGTTTATATATATACATAACATAAATTCAATAGATGAGTGAAAAGAACATTAGATGTCATGAGCTGCAATAACAGGACCAATACAGTATAATTCTATTTGTTACTTTGAATAAGAGAGAGGCAATTTTACTCAATGATGAATGCTATTAGATTCCGTGAATTACAGCATACAGCTTTTGAGGAGATCAGCAGCATTTTGTAAGTCTTAATGGCCGAAACGAAAAAAAGAGAGAATTTTATCTTACTCTCGAATTTGTATGGAGGGATATCTTTAGATCATTCGATAATCATGTGGTTTTGGATTAAGGAATTTCAAGGAACTTCTGCTGGAGACAAAAAAGCCTAGTATCGATTATCCCTACAGGTCTGCGATCGTAGGAAAAGTTGATTTGGCAGATTTTACGAGAATGTGATTGCATAAATTAAAAGAAAAATTGGAATGATATCAGAAATAAAAAAATACAGTATTTCGGAAAACTCGCCTAACTTCAAAGATGGCGCAGTATATCTGCTATTAACGATATTCTTCAACAGTAAAAACTTTCAATATTGTTTTTACTTTCAGCAAAAAGTTTTAAACAGATATTACAGAGCCCCTATAATCTAAAGTTGTCTGTAATAATTGATGTACAGTAGGTTTTGGTTGTATACTCCACCCTTCCTCTGGCATTTATATCGCATTTCTAAATTTACCTCACGTTAGTTGATTCCATCTACTTTGTACCACAACAGTACTTAAAAGTTAATAGATTGTGTATAAATACATAATTATCTTGTAAAAGTTTCTTTGTAGGCAACAGGGTTTACATATATTTTATTCCTTAGGGTTCGTTCTTATATAAAGTACATCACACACGTTCATTTATTGCAGAATCTAAAAAGCTGTCACGCTATACTTTTTCTACCTATGATCTTGCAATTTTCTATTTCCATTGTAATCATTTACTGAAAATTGTAACAATGTTTATAATTTCGGTTCGTTAAAAGGACTCACCAATTGAAGTAGTAGTATGATAAAATATTTGTAAAGTTCAGTGTTATTGTTTAAAAATTTGTTTAAAATTTATGTTATGCATTATAATTTTCCCTTGTTTTCATTAGTAATTACTTCAAATTTTTAAAGACGTATTTCACTTACTCTTCTTATTTTTGAGTATTCCTGGAACCATAACTGTATTACAAATGAATAAGAGTTAAAAGCTTTGATGAAAAACCACTAGTTCTTTTTATATGCCTATCACTATGTTTTATAAAATTTAAATTTAAATCTGTTAATGAATTGTTAAGCCCAACTTTTAAACTAAACTTTTATTTCTGATCCTTAGTTTACGACAAAGATTATAAATAAATAATACTTTATTATTTTTGCAAAAAAAGCACTCTAAAATTGTAGTCTCATATAATTTTAAATGTGTACCTTATGTTATTCTTTTTAATTTCTAAATTTAATACATCTGAAATCTTATGAAAAAAATGAAACATTGCTTATGAAAACCGAAAACAAAAAACTTTCAATTTTAATTAAAACTCTCTTTAACTGTTCGATGAAGTTTATTCCCTCTATGTAAGCATATTTTTTGTGTTATCTTCGAAAAGAATACCAAAATAGCAACAAATCAATTTCCAACCATTTATTGCGTGGTTTGCATTCACAATCGTTCTTTCAAAGTAAAATTTCGATCTTGAATGAAATTCATTTTTAGTTTCTAGAAGAGGCTCAACTGAATTTTTAGACAGCACAGTCATGAAGTGGGAAAGTTTTAGAAGAAATTCAATTCCCACAATGCAAAAAGAATCTTGGTTGAAAAATAAATAAACTCGCATCATTTTTTTCCCTTCAGTTCGTGCCAAGGGTTTAGAATTGGTACAAAGCTTCTAAATTTAAACTATTTCCATTCCAAAAGGAGCTGTTTGTTAATCCTTGAGTTGTGACTTTCGAACTTAGGGAATTCTGTTATTTTAAAGCATTGTCTACGATCTCTAAATTATTTAAAGATGTGTTAGGTAAGTATTAAGAAGCACTTGCCAACCCCTGAATTGAAAATAAAATACGAAAATAGAATTGTGTGTTGCCAAGAATTTTCCCTAGGGAAAATTAAATGGCTTTGAAATATTTATTTCTACTATTATATTTTTCATGGTACAAAGTGTGATTGCAACATAAGTTTTGTAAGAAGTAAACTAACTGAAGAATAAATGAGCTAGTAATATAAGATTATTTCGAAAACTTCATAGAAACAATGGTAACGAGACAACATTTAATTCTAAAACCGTAAAACAAAAATCGCTTTTTAATATCTCATTTTCATTGTAAAATATCCTATAATTTGAATAACAATACTTGTACGAACCAAGGGTGTGAAATCTCGTTATGTTGAAAGATTACATAAACATCGCAGAATCAAAAAGTAGCACTCTAATTTATATATTGAATACCTTACACTTAAATAAGGTTATACTATTCATTTAAATTTACATTCTATGAAATAGTAACAATTAGACAAGGTAGCATTCTAGAAACTTTTTTCACATGCATATACTTAAAAATATCTATTTGAAAAATCTTGTACTTCTCTCTCTGTGTGTGTGTGTGTTATTTCTTAAAATTCCTCTATTCATACTGTTTAGAGGTTGCAGTGTCACCCAAATGAAGAAGTTAAATGTACTCTAATTATGATGTGATTGTGCTATCAAGAGCATAATCTATATAAATATATTTTAAATGCTGGTTATATTTGTAGCCGACATCCAGGTTCCATTATTTTCTATTAAGTTAAAAAGGAATATAAGTATATGAATGAAAAAAAAAGTATTTTTTCTACTATGTTAGAATTCCTTCAGTAGACCATATTTGATAATTTAGGAAGTCACTTGTATTTTAAAAAAGTATCTGGCACAGATCCCGTGTCCAAATGAATCATTTCGTAAAAAAATCATACATAATTGAATATAATCTACTTAATAACACACAGGATTTGTTCTTTCATTTGGCTATTTCACTTAGTTCTTGCCAACTGTTATTGTAACCTTCCAAGTTTTTCATGAACTCGATACTACGAATTCTCTGAATAATTTCAGAATTATTTTTCAAGTGCACAGCTCTCCCGGATTCTTACTATTTTCCTTAAGGTGCAATAATTTCTATACATTTATTCTTTCATTTGACCATTGTATTTTGTTCTTGTCTAATGTTCTTGTATCATTCCAGTTTTTTCAAGCACTCGATATTGCGAAATTTGAAATTATTTTCCAAATCATTTTTAAATTCATAATTATTCTGATTATTCATAATTGTACCACTACAAATATGAGAACAAGGTTACCCAATTTATGCAGTTAACTTTATTTCAGAATCATTTTTTTCAGCTGACTTTTTAATGCACATTTTTCAAAAAGTGGTAAAATCAACTTCTCTGAAAAAAGTCTTGAAAAGTATTTAACATTTTTTTTAATCCAAGAGGCACAAAAATAATCATTAAATGGCATAGAAAATAATTGAGTCAAATTAATTAATGTTGTAGGCAATACGTGAAGTTTCACCGAAAGTTTCTCTCGGGTCATGCTGCCTTCATTTCAAGCCACAGAAAAGCCTCGTTTGAAAAGTAAAACTTATCTTTACGACTATAAAATTTAAAATGAGCATATGAGCAGAAGTTTAAAAAATTTCAATTTAGGCCAAGATTTGAGGGAGATTTTTTAAATGAATCACAAATATATTTTCCAGTGCTCTACAAAGCATTCGAAATTTAAAGGGTTCTTGAATGATTCCTCATATTCATTTGAAATTGGAAAATTAAATGATAGAACTCCAACGGGCTTTAAATACATTCCCGTCCATAAATTAAGGATAATGCCAGCTCCGGCAAATAAAGGTTCAAAAACAAAACAAGCGTGATTTATTCATAAAGCCTATTTATAAAACAAAAAGATAAAGAACGAAAAGGATAGTGTATGTATAATACCATTCATAAAAGCTACGACTTTTGCTCCCTAAGGCAATTAGAAAAAATACCTCCCTTACAAAAACTTACCATTACAGGGTTGGCATAGTGATTAATATCTTCTGTGTCTCCCAGACGATGAAATATAGCCTGTATAACATCTAAGCATGCAGAATGTCAGATTATCGAACTGATCTTAGGGAAGATTACTCCACTCAACAAGGAATGTTTTCCAAAGTTCCGAGACACATGTAGAAGGTGGATGAAGGGATGCAAATAGTCGGCCATGCATGTCCCACATATACTCTGTCGGATTCAAGTCAGGTGAGAATGCTGGCCATTCCATACGGGTTATATTCTCAGATTGAAGACATTCGTTTAGAATGTTTTCACGGTGAGTACGGATATTGTCATCTATAAACACGAATTCTGTCCCCATGGCTCCTTTAAATAAAAATAAATGCTGTTCCAGAATGATGCCTCGATAAATTTGATCTTGCATGGTCCGGATTTGAACATGTAGATCTGTTCTGGAGCTCAGTATGATTCCACCCCAAAAGGGAAATCCTGCACCACCGTAACGGTCTCGTTCTGTGATGTTGTCTTGGTTGTAGCGAGTACCTGGCGTTTTCCATATGAAAGTCCCAGGTGAATCAGATTGCAAGCTAAACCTGGCCTCATATGAAAACATTACACGTTCATTGTGATGTCCACATCGTACATTCTTTACTTCATGCTAACCGTTGGCGACAGTGAGTTTGCGTGAACGGAACACATCTGACAGGCTTGCGAGCATATATATACCAATATGTCTCAAACATCTGCACACGGTTTCCCTTCAAATTGTCAGAGCTGTGACTGAAGATAGCTGACAGGAAAGGTCTAATGCTGCGCTCCGCCTGCTTCTTTTAGCATCTAGTGCCAAATACCGGTCGTCATTCGGCGTTGTATCTCGAGGATGCTTCGAAAATCATAATGTCCACTTACGTTTTCATCATTTCGGAATCGTTGCCAAAACATAGAGTTGAAACTTTAGGCAATTCCGAGTTCCTCGGATACTTCCATTTGAATACGCCCATATCCCAGGCGGCCAATTATTCTACCACGTAAAATATCAGGCGTCCTCAGTGTCGTAACTATTCGGTTGGGGCCCTGAGCGGTTTACAGAACGCTTCAGAACAATTTTATTTCTTTGCTATCATACCATATATACACCTCTCTTATACTCTCGCCATTGGGGCGCACTATCGGCGTCATCAGATGGCTTTCTGTAATTTGCATATTATTCCTGAACATGTGTGTGATAATTCTACAGGTGAAGTTTTTACTTTAGAGTTCGATTTCCATGTAATTCTGAATTATTCTTAATTTTTGAACATGAGTATGAGTATATATATATATATATATATATATATATATATATATATATATATATGAATATTTAAAAAAATTGACTCTCAATTCAAATTCTTCATAATCAAAATCAAGAATTTGATTCAATAAAGAAAGTAATAAATAAAGATAATAAATTAACAAAGAAGACAATAAATCAGGAATATGAGTATTTGAAAGAATTTGAAATAAAATACGAAAGAGAATCAAATTTTATTGTACATCCATAGATAAATTTGTATTAAATTGATTTCAGAAAACTTGATTATAAGACTTCGCCGATTAAACAATACAATTGTTTTTCTTTCATTTACTCTTACTAATTATTTGAGAAATTTACTCAGTCAAAATTTCCGGAAACAAAAAAAAAATTACATTTTTGCTTATTTAATCTTTGAAAACAAAAATTTTAACCTGCTTAAAATATAAAACTACATTAGCATTTTTAAGGTGCGAAAAATATTAACCCATTCATCTTCAAACATAAATCTGCCAAGCTTAGAATATTTTGTAGATACATTCCCTTTTCTGTGAGTTATCTTTCTCTAGAATTCCATCGCTAAGAGTAAATGATTTATGAAGAATATGCTCCTCTATTTTCATTTCTTCTGGCAAATGCGAGGCCGAAATGCTTATAAATCCTCTTCACCGTGTATGAAAACTAACTTGATAAGGGAACAAGAAAAAAAAAGTCGATATCTAAACCTTTTTTTTCACCAAAAAATAAAATGGCTCGCTGAATGTCACTAACAGGAAGAAATGAAATAAATTAAAATCAAGATTTAGCAACAGAATATTCCTATTACTCCCATATTAATGTTCTCTTCCAATTAGAAACGAAGTTAATTGATAAGAACGGATATCGTAAAGAGATAATTCAAATATTTTGGAATTTGAAGGCTCATAAATCAAATTTTCGGGATTCAAAAAGTAGTGTAACTTTTTTTGACAAGGAAGCATTCACTATCCATTTGAGAATAATATGCTGATATACACGTGCATCATTCACGTGTTTGAAATGTTAAGTTACAACAAAATTTTGAATTCATCTAATCAAATTTCAAGAAAAAAAAAAATTCAGTTTGAAATATCAACATATAAAGACTATTATAAATTCACTAAGCTAAAACATTTTTTTGATGGTTTACATTTAAACAACGATGATCAAATTTTTATTTTAGAATCATTAATGCTTAAATTTTCGCTTCTAATTCAAATACTATTCGTTTTCAATATCATAGGCTCGAAAACAATAAATAATATCTTCAGCATATGATATTTTATTAAATAATTCTCTCCTCCCGAATGAACATAAATTTGCATCTTTTTATATCTAATTTTTTCTTCCTTCTTTTCGTTTTTCTCGATTTCATTCGTAGGTTTATAGTGTGCTTTTTTCAAATTGTTAAAATTCAATTACTTAGAAAAAGTCAAATAAGTCTCGTGATGGCGCCTGCCTTCACTGCTTAAATCTATAGTCATCTTAAAGTCTTGTTATTTTTAATTACTTCCTATTTTGATCTCCTTTTACTGAAAAAATAATTCATTTTACCAATTTTGTTTAGAAGGCTACCGGGACACGCGAGGAATTATAGAATATAATATCTGAGACTGGGTTTTTTTTGTGTGTGTGATAGATATCTTTTCAAAATATTAGATTTTTTTTGAGCTCCTAATAATATTTTATTCATTCAATAGAACTACAAAAATAATTATTTAATATTTAATAATATTATAATTTAATTATTAATATCAATAATTTATAATTTAATAACTTAGTTTAAAAATTTAAAAATTTAATTTAATTACCAATATTATAATTTAATTATTAATGTAATAATTTTTCTCTCTTAGTTGAATCAGAACATGATTTGTGAGATATATTTGCATTTAAATATCATTTCTTAGAAAGCTTTTACACATAATAATTCCAAATATTTTATGCTTTTATAAAAGATACTTACGCATATTGTGAACCAAAGATATTTTTTCTCTAAGTAATATCTTAATTTGAAGAAATAATTCTGTTATATGAAAATAGAAAAAAAAAATTCAAATTTGCAAAAGTATAAAGTTCTATAATTTTTTCGAAGACAATATACAGTAATATCAATAAAAAAGTTAATTCACTATATTTTGTGTATTGTGTTATACATGAGGAATTATATTTACAGAATATTATTTATAAAAAAGGGTACCTAAATGCTAGCATATCTGAAAAATCCCGTCCATAATTAACTCAAAGGGAGAGAAAAACTTTTTGATAAAAAGAAAATATTTTATAATTCAATAAAATGATTAAAAATTAATTATTATTTTTATTTTCCTTGGCATGCCCTGGTACTCTTAAATTTTTACTTTTCATCCATAAATAACGATCTGCAATACCTGCAGAATAAGTTAAAGTATGTACAATAAAGTTTATTTTTTACTTTCATCTATATGCAATTAATATTCTCGCTTAAAATATTTAATCTGAATCAGAAGAAGTGTTTCTCTGAACCTTTTACATTTATTGGGGCAAAAAAATTCTTTTGTTTTTCCCTCCTTGAATATTAATTATTTTTGTGTATACTTTGACATATATATTTAACTGTTTTAATGTTCCAATAAAATTTATAATATTTATCCGTAAAACATGTATAACATTTATCTATAATAATTATGAAATAAATTTTATAAGAAGTCAAGAAATAAAATTCATTCATAATAATCAAAGAAATAAGATTTATTTATTTAAGTTATTTCACACATGATCTTTCAAGTGTAAAACTAATTCGATTCGATTTTCTTAATTTTTAGTTTTACTTACGAAAGGGCCCAATCATTAACCAATCTAATGTCATTCTGATTACATTCAAATAATTGAAAATACTACAATTAAATTGTAGAAACTATTTACAGTATTGCACGCTTTCAATCAATCTATGGTATTTTAAATCATTATTAAATCATTTAATGCTTTTTAAGTGACACTATCATTTACCTTCAATTTTTCTGGTACTAAAATGTTTTCTTCACACTTAGGATTATTATGTGGTTCTATTGTCACCATGTGAGCTGGATGCCACAATGAAAATGATACTGCAAATTCCAATGTGGGCTCAGAGAGTTATTTACATCCAGGGCTCCGCACTCAAAGACTTAGACTTAGCTAGAGCAAGGTAAGATGCTCCTCTTTTATTTCAAGTACAGTGACGAGTTGAGAGTTTATCAAAAATACCAAAACTGACTATTCATTTAAAATTAAGACCGCAGTATTCTAGGGATCATGGTCGTGAGCTCGCGAACGGCTTTGTTTTTGTAAAGTTGCGTCCTGATGCCACTAAAGACTCGACATGTAGCTAGATTGATGCGCAGTAAATTTGTCCAGGCTCTAAAGTATCGAGAGAGAGGTGCAGATATCAGGGAGAAAAGCTATTACAGGGTTCTTAACCTCCTCGGTCTTGTACCCCTGATTTGGCTGAAAATATCTATTGTGATACTAAACTTTAGCTTTGCGCTTGCCCAGGAGTGATTCAAAATCATTAAAGGCGAAAAACACTTTCAAAGCTAAAAATCAGTCCTCGTCAATTGACCGAGGTTAAGAGTTATGAGGTCCATCGCAAATAATCCTCGTGTGGCTTCTAAGAGCTCCATTAATAGACAATCAGTCAATCATTTAAATTTAAACTAAATTTTTAAAAGTATAATTATTAACAAAAATTTTTGACATCTACGAAATTTTAAATATTTGGGTAAAATTCCTTAAGTTCACAAATTTAAGTTCAATTCTTCGTATTTCTAAATTCAATTTTCTGTAAGAGAAAACAAAAACTATTTTGATTCAAATTTTTACCACTTATGTGTAATATCGACGGATGTGAAACCATTTTTCCTTCCTCCGAAGCATATACACGTATCAAAAATACAAATTTCGACCCAAAATTTGCATTTAATGAGCACTTAAAAGATATTTTTACAGGCCTTTAAAATATAAAATCTCAATCAAAAGAATTTTTTTTTTAATATAAGCAACACTGTAAATATTTCAATGAATATTTACGAGGGAAAACACTCATAATATTGTCCTCCATTTTTGTGCATATCTTAACAGAATTTTAAAAAGTGTCATATGATTTTTAATTAAAATTATTTTTATTAATTATATTGTAAATTTCAGATAATTTTTACGTTGGAAATAAAATCTATCTCATTGCAAAATAAAATTTTCAATCTGGACATCTGAATAAATGTTGTGAATAGTTATTATTATATTATTTATATTTCTTAATCTTCATTTTTTTTAAAAAAAATAATTAATTTTAAAATATGTGCTTCCGATTTGCATTGATGTAACTAAATATTGATTTACAAATTGTAAAATTAACATAATTTGCTAACTGCAACATAGATAATCAAATTCACCAAGCAAAAATTACAACTATTTGGTTATTGTAGTTATTAACTTTTTATATTGTAGTTTTATTTACATTTGGTAAAACAATTTTTCACCATATAAACTATACGGGAAATAAAAAATAAATTATTGTAATAAATAAAACTATTAAAATAATAGAATTTATGCCCTATTAGAAATTTATATTTCAATTGGGATTTCAAATTTTTCATGACTTTTTTTCATGAATTAAAATTTACTTATTTTGCGCAAGTATTTTAGTTTTTTTGAGTGCTTCATTTTTTATTTCGTTTCTTAATAATTAAGGTACTTTATGGTACTTTTCCTTTAATTGGTTTTGCAATTAGTAAAAAAAAGAAAGAGAATAAAAAAGGAGCTTATATATATTTTTTCTCAGTAATCCGAAAAGGCAATTAGTACACTTTAATCAAATCAACAATTTAAATGTTAATGATTAAATTTTATTTCTTAAACTCATTTTATGAAAGACTCGATTATCTAATTAATTTGATTGCGTATTAAAAAATTCATTAAAATGTCTTAATCAACTCTCTTGATGTGAAGAATGACAAGTCACCTTTTTTCCTTCTAACGGTGCTAAAAGCGGCATTTTTATGTAATTAGTCAAATTAAATTAAATAGAATTATTAAGAAACAAATTCTCATTAATTCTTAAGGTATGAGAGTTTGTCTTATGTAAAAACCTAATATGAAGCTTTAAAAAATTATTTTCTTCATTTAATTTATATTATATTATAGCGAATGTCAAAAACATAGTTTGTAATAACCATATGTCATACATATTTATAATTCTCGGATTTTTTTTAAAAAAAATTATTACGTAAAGTCAGAAGGGAGTTTATTCATTACGCTCAGAGATTACAAAAAATTATCTATTTTATGTTTAATACTTAAAAGAAGACGGTGTTTCATTTACATGAATAGTTAAATTCAATATTTAGTTTTATTAAGTTTATATGTTTTTAATGCTCGATGTTGCATAATATTCATACTATACTTTTCCTTTATCATAACAAGTTTTATTCTTTTTTAAAAAATAAAGAAGGAACCCTATTCTAAGTGTATATATTAAAATTAGGTTCAGATGTAAATATATTCATCTGTTTACTCATATCTTGAGAAACACAGTGCAACCAAATTGTAATTCAAATGTCGATAAACCAAAAAAATTACAAATAATTCATATACTCGAAGTCAGTGTCAACTATTAGCTAATATTATGAGTCTTATTAGACCAAACAATGTCAAGTATACGAAGGTAAACAATTACACAGAACAATCATATGTTTATATTTTAGAATGTCAGAGGGAATGTAATAAAATTTCTGTTTTTTAATTCGTTTCTTTCTTTCATTTTTGAAAACGTTCTCTCTCTATTATATGTCTTAGAATTTTGATATTGGAAGTAACAACATTATGATTTAAATTGAGGATTTTGAATTTAGAAAATACTTTTTTTCTTCGACCGCTGTAGCCAAGTATTCGTGGTCTCGACTTGATGACAGGCGTTGTAACCGTCAGATCGCGATTTTGAGCCATGATGTCACTAAAGAACTATAGTGTGGAGGAGCTGATGCACGATAAATCTGTCGGAGGGATAGTGTGCAAATTTGGAGAGTAGAGTGCCAGCTCAGGTGTCGTCCTCGACCGATACTCAACAATACGATATCTGTCACCAATAGCCCTCAAGTTTCTTCTAAGTACGACGAAAACTAACAATCAATGAATAAAATAAAAGTTACTATCATCTTAAGTTAATTTTACTTTTAGGTGTGTTGAAATGAAAACCATTCGAATGAATTTTTCGAAGAGAAAATTGATAACGAAAATCTAAAAAAATTATAAATAATTTGGCGTTAAATCTTACTTTATAATCGCATAATTCCCCCTTGTAAAATGTTTTTGCTTGAGGCCTGGCTCACATTCGACCAGAACTGTCTATTTCTCAACTTTTTGTTTATAAGAATAATTTAACCACGTGAACCTACTCATTCATATTTTTTTAATATATTTTTAGAATGAATGCTGCTGAAGCATGTTTTATCTTAGCGGCCAGAAACTATGCAGATAGATCGGCAGCTGTAAGTTATTTTTTTTTATCTTTTTGTCTCTTAGTGTTTGTATTTTTTCCCCATGAAATTTAATTTTTTGCACTGTTGGTAATTTTAATTCATGAAGTAAAGAAACATGTGTGACTTTCTCTTTGTAGGATGAACACACAATTCTGAGGTCTTGGGCAGTTCGCGATTTCGCACCGAGCGTGCCTCAATACGTACAAATTTTCCGTCCTGAAAATAAGGTTCACGTTGCCTTTGCTGGTAAGTAGCTTTTGCCGCACATGTAAAAAAACGAATATCTGCATGAATGATAAATTTTAGCATAAACTACATGAACTAAATCTAGTTTATAAATACTTCCAAAGTTAAAACTGATTAAAAAAAATATCGTCATATGGTATATCATGATTATTTACATGGTAACATTTTGACCTTTCAGAAGGCGAATGTATGCAGGTGATAAACATCGAGTTGAATTCTGTTTAATATCTTTAGATCAGAGAGCATTACGAACGCCAGCAATTATTTATTCTAACTACAGTAAGGTGACCATATTTTAATATTCGAAAAGCGGGACACCATTGACAGGGGGATGGGTCTTGATTAAAAATTTGGTACCTAAATAATACCTACCATTGGTACCTAGATAAATTACTAGCCTAAATCATTTGAATAGCTCATTTTCTGACGTCACTCGTTTAACTAGCACTAGCACTCAGTACAATGTGTATCGTATGAGAGACGGTTACAAAACTCAATACGCGAAGGCGTTACTTTGTGGACGACCAACAAACTCCTCACACCCTGGCCCTTCTCCTCTCCGAAATTCCCCTCCGTTTCCAACTTTTGTATAACATGTACTTTCTTTGCAACCATGTTCCAAATGGTGCTAGATCACTAGCGGAACATGTCACCATAAGAATAAAACCTGTGGAAGTGTACATACTGTTCTCTCTTCATCTTACAGCTACGAAATGTTTTCGTCGCTGCCAATGCCGAAAAATGCCACTGTTCATTAAGTCCAAACAATGGTGGTTGTCTTCTAGCAACTGATCGAGGTCAACTTTGATAAGCAGTTCCTGATAGTCAGTTCGCAACAATTAATTTTTATTATTCAAGTTTAACATTACAAAATTTACAAAAATAATATAAAACTCATATCCTAGTGAAATAGCTACATGGTAGCTAAAAACCGTATTTTCCCTTTCCGTTCTCCCACCGTTCTCTAGCTTGTTGCGCATTCTTTCTAAAAATCGGGACTTTATTAAAACTCCTCGGGACGCGGGATAAATTGTTAAAAAGCGGGACGTCTGGTCACCTTATTCTACAGCCCACATAAGCTACGATTTTCAAGGAAAGTGTGGATGCTTCGAGTGTCTAGTGGCCGCAATATTACGATAAATGCCGTCACTAAAACGCTGTCTATGTAAACCAAATAGCGTAGTTTCCCGAAGATCGTTGAATGCAAAGGGTTTGTAAATCAACGAGGTCGCCTAGAAAAGACATGACTAGGAAGATAAATGACGTCATCCATTGCAATATTGTGCCCTCCAGATGACGGCCCCTCTTCTACAGCCTACTACCATAAGCCTACTTTCAGAGGTCTGAGTGAATGTCTTATTTTGAATTTCGTTCATGATATCATCTACGGTCTTGGTTTGAATTTCTACGCGTTAATATAGTTCCACATATCTGATATTTGTATTTGAGAGATATTCGCAATAGTGCAGGTAAGCTTCTGATATTTTACAAAATTGCTTATGACCGACTATAAGGGAAAACTCAATAGTGAGAAATTATTACGTTAGCATACAAATTCAATACAGTAGTAGAAAATGTTGACTGAAGAGAGCTTATCTCTCTGTAAGCCGTGCTAAAAATAGAGTTATAAAGAAAAAGCATACTTAAGTATTTGAAGGAGTGCAAATAACGACGTTAAAGGAAAAAGAAATACAAGTCTTGCCAAATCACTGGCGAACTAGAATTCCTGGATTCAGTTATGAAATTTGCCAAAAATTTACGTTTGGAGCAGTCCAAGCACTTTTCTTCGAATTAGATTCGACGACTGTAAAAACTTATTTTTTCCTTTTTATACCTAAATTTAAATTCATCGCTTACTTCCCTGTTGTGTTAATACCCTTATATTAAAATGTATACAGTTATATTTAATTTAATTTAATTTAATTTCAAGTCGTTTCAACAATTGTTTGGTTATTTTATTTTGTTTTTATGATTTCTATTTTCACATTCTTTAAATTGAAAGAAATAATTTAACAAACATTCGTTTATATAAAGCCTACTTACTAACCCTTAATTAATTACAGCATAATTTCCCATTTCCTCTTAAACATTCACATTTTACAGTAGCGTATCTGGAAAATCTCGCGTCCTTTCGCTTTAACGTAGAAGGCGCTCCTGCTGGAAGGCTAAAAATGCCAACTCCGCAAAAATAAATTAAGCACTTTTATTTAAAAAATATCTATTATAAAAAATGACAAAGGATTCGCAATGATAGATAAACATTCAGAAACAGAAAATTGCAGTTGAAAACTGTTTAAGCGAATAAAAATAAATACTGAAGGATATATTTCATAAACTAAGGGGGAGGGGGAGCAAAAATAAATTGTAGGTCTGAACAATTTGACGCAAATTATGCACATTTACAAAACTTTATTTCAGGGGTCCCTGAACTTTTTCCAATATCGATCCCTTTTAAAAGAATAATTTTCTTCATTGATCCCCTCACATATATTTTTCTCTATATATATACAGCATACAATATATTCATTTTACTCGAAAAAAAGGTTAAATAAAAATTTATGTAAGAATATGAATAGAAATTTGGTATATAAATAGAAAAAAGGTTGTGTATTACAATTATGTTTTATAAACTGATTTCATTTTCAATTTTACAAATATAAACGTATATTTACCAAATATTAATTTGAAATGTCTCACTGTACTATATGCCTCGCCACCAGGTAACTAATATTACAAGAGAGTCCTTGTGCAGATCATTTTGAATGTACGCGAAGGTTTCTCCGGTCCTAACATAATAGCAATCGGTGCGTGTTGGTAGTCAAATAAAAGCTGACAGCTCATATTCAAAAACAACATAACATTTCACGTAAAATACTTGGATCATGCCTACCTGGCCGCGGTAACTTAGTGGTCGTGGTCGAGGACTCGTTGGCGCCAGTTTTTGTAGAGCTGTAGATTCGATACCACAAAAGAACTTCCGTGTAGCAGAGCTGATGCACGTTAAATCTGTCAAGGTTCTAAGTTCTTTCATTGACGTGGTGTGGAAGTTTGGAGATTAAGGTACCAGCTAAGGTGTCGTCCTCATCACTTGACTGAGGTTCAAAATCAGGAGGTCCGTTGCCTAAGAAAGAGAGCTAATATATTAACTCTTGTTGTTTCTCAGTGCGCGTCGTCGTAATAAACCAATCATACTCAATATATATATATATATATATTTGATATTGTTTCAATATTAAAAGTAATAAATATTTTCGTTTCGGTCTGAAGAAAAGAAAAATCAAAGCTCTTAGGGAGTTTGCTTTTAAAGTTAGTAAAATTGATGCTACTTGTCTATTGACGTTTGTACTTATTTAATTCTTTAATATGAAACTGATTATTGTAATTATGATCATCCAAAAATAAATTTTTATAGAATAAGATTTATGAATAAATCCTGTAATAATATAAATAATAACAATATTCTTAATAAGCACAAGAATTTAATTAATGACATTGATATCAAAAAAGCTTTTAAACATTATAAAAATATGGAACGAATGATTATAATAATGGTAAAGAAGTACAAAGTATATTTGCGATTGTTCGAATATTATAAAAAGAATATGCAGGGTGTTTCGTGTAAATCTTTTGATCATGCAATCACTTTTCTTGATTACTGAACGTCTCCCTGCCTCTTGAAATCCACAGTAAAAAATGACGATGTGTAAGAAAACTCACACTTAATGTTTTTCAGTACTACGCTGTTCAGCGGTAGCCTGTTTTCTACCCACCTATGCAATGTGTGGAGAAAATTCCTTGTTTGGATGTTTTCCATCACATCTTAAATTTTTGCTCATGAGTTTCCAAACACCGTGTATAAATGAAGAGTACCAACATGAGATTATTGGTTAATCTAAATATTGTTTAGGGATAAAAATTTTAGATAAATTATGAAAAAAGGTATAGGTTTCAGAATTATAAATTTTAATAATAATAAGTATATTAAAAGAATAATTAATGAATTGTTAATAAATGTAATTGACAATTCAGGTATATAAAGATTATAAATCTTATACTATAGAGGAATTTAAATATTTAAACTTTAAGAATAAAGATTATTCTAAGATTTTATATCTAAAAAATTCTATCAAAAAATAGCAAGTGGAATTCATCATCTGTTATATTGATAAGATACCATGTAATTATGCTATTATTTATAAGAAATTGTATGCTAATATGAATAATTAAACATTTGATTAATAATAATGCTTTTATTAGAATTAATAACAATGATAGGGAAATAACTACTAAAATTAAAACTTTAAATAAAAAAACATAGATTATACAGTGAATCGAGTGGTGGTATGTCTACATTTGTGAAATTTGAGCACCGTTTTTATAGGAGTTCAAACAATTTATTACCCTCTTGTGTGTGCGCGCGAGTGAACTTATTTTATACCTATTGTTTTTAATTAGGAGTAAAATTCTGCTCAAAGAAGAAGGCTTATTTATCAATTTTCAATTTCTTAAATAACATTTTGTCATTTTGAGATGCTATTTTAAATCTTCAAGAGCAACTTTTTCTCCGCGTTTGAGGAAAGTGAATGCAAGTTATTCTTTATCTAGAAATTATTTGAACGCTTATTTTTCTTTTCATCTTAATTTTCCGAATATTTTTCTGTTTTGTTTCGCATTACCTGAATAATCCCTTCCAACATTGTGTTAAAATGTGTCAGAATTTTTTTTTTTTTTTAAATAAACCAAAAAATAAACGTTGTTAAATGTTTTTGAAAGTATTGCAGACTTTCGTTTCTCAGTTTCGAATTATTTTTTTAGACAAGTGTTCATTCAAAGATACGCATTGTGTCAAAAACATTCTATCTTAAATCCATTTAACTGGTATATCAGTGAATCACAAACTAATGGATATAAACAGGAAATTATTCAATGTTTTCTCTGCTGCACGGATGAAATCTTTCTTAATGGTGAAAGATAGGAAATGAGTTTCTTTTCATCCACCGGACTCAATCTCAGATATTTCCAGACACTTTTGGGAACTTAGAAAAGAGCTGTGGGGTGTGGAGTTTTTATAAGAACTTGGGCATCGAATCCTTCGCAGCACTAAAGTTAAATAAAAATGAATCAACGTAAAATACAGTACTTTGTGGTATAACATTGCGCAAGAAATGTTTTGAACACATCCGCAATCAAGAGAAGCATGCAAAGAGTATTGATATAATAATTATATAAAATACACTTAAATTTTAATTGTTAGCAATATTTTTTTTTTGAAATACAGGGTAATTCAAACTAAATCATTCAATTTTAAAATTCCATCCTTTCAAAAATAAGAATCACAGAACGATAAATGAATACAAAGGGAATATATGGAAATTTTATATTGTGAACAATAGGTAATCCTCGTGTGTTTTTCGAAACGCTACTTCACGAAAGCTGTTTTAGAAGTTTTCAGAGATTTTTCTTGTAGCTGGATCAGTCGCAATGAACCAGATAATTTGATGTTACAGAGCTGACCACTTAAATCACCTGATATGGCCCCATGTGATTTCTTCCTTTTGGGGTTTGTAAAAGATAAAGTTTATGCGCCACCATAACCCACAAATTCATTTTAATTAATTTTTTATTTTGAGTAAATCAGGAAGTATTGGTCTTTAGAGCCAAATATTTAAGTCATAAGAAATAAATTTATTTTAAATATTGGAGAAATCAGATTTGAGAACAAAAAGTTTTTTTAAAAAAAATGAACTTTTAAAATACGTTTTTTTTATCATTTAATTTTTGATGAAAATACATATTTTCATTTTCTTTTATTCACTTTATCAACATCATTGAAATTTTCAAAAACTTAAATATAATCAATTTATATTTCACAAATTTAAATGAGCTTTTAAACTGAAAAATATGTACACTTAATTTTAATAAATTAATAAATAATAAACCGATTGAATTCCAAACTCAGCTTTAGTTACTTCCAAATTTGAAAATATAAAATGAATTTTTACCTTCTTTTCTGTCAAACATCTCACATTAAAAGATGGCATTTTTATACTTTTAATTTCACAATGAATCATTCCAAGTGTTATATACAAGATTTATGAAGTAAAACTAGTATTTTGTTAACGTGTACGTTTTTGATTTAAACTTGGAGACATTATCGTTTGAATAATCAAAAAAATTTGATTCTTAAGGAATATATGTGTGTTGATGTCTTAGTAAACGATTTTAAAAACTAAAATACTTTTAAGGGATGTGCCAACCTAAAAATCAAAGTTTTCGTGATAATTTTCGAAAGTTCTTTAATAACTTTTGATGAAAGCAAACATATTTTCGATTTCAAAAACGGGTTGCCTTTCTTTTTTAGTGTAGCTAGAAATAAAGCTATAGCCCAGATTTTAAAACGTAAATTCCATTTAAAGCGATCGGAAGCAGAGCTTTTCAAGACAGAAACTAAGCGATAGAAATACAAATAATCCATTTAAACAGCTGTTTCTTCGTTTTTAATATAGAATTTAGTTTTATTCATTTATTTATTATAGTTATAGATGTATCTGGTAACTATTTCGTCGCTAAATTTTGATTTATAGATTTGCATTTTCTGAAAAACTGCAATTTTAATTTTTTTAATAGAAGAAAATCTCGTTTCTTAAAATGTATTTCATATATATTCAAATGAAATTTTACCACAATGTTCAGTATATCTCTAGGTATGCTGTGAACCTCAAACATGGCTTTTAAGTATAGAACTATTTACTTTGGGGCCATTTTTACTTAAAAAAGTGTTACATTTTTTTGTAAAATCATGTTGTGTTTATAAGTTTTGGTATAACTCAGTAAGTTTAAGAGATAACTGCATTTTTCTGCTTCACAACACAAATGTATGTGTATTAAATATATTTTTAAGCAAAATGGGAAATATATCAATCAGAATTTGTTATATGAACTTTAGCATAAACGTCAGTTTTTACTACGTTTTAACCAAATATGACCAAAATTTAAAAATTAAAAAAAGAATATCAGGAAAATGACTTTTGAATTTACTATTTTATAGACCATTAAAACTAAAAACATAAGTGTTTTACAAAAATTTCCTTTTTCTTTTCTTTCTTTCTTTTTGAAAAATGTGCTCCGAAGGTTGGCGCATTCCTTAAATCTGCAGAACTTTGAAAAGGGTTACATCATTATTTTTTTTATAATTAAACAATAATAGCTAGTAAAGCAATTACTGAATGTAACATTATTTGAATTAACAGACTAATCTTTTTTTGCGTTAAGGTCTTAATTTACTCAATGAGAAGTACATAAAATACTTTTAAAAGTCAATCTGAGAATCCATTATTACGAGAAGCAGCTTAGAGGATTAATTTTTTTTAAGCGATATTATTCTTAAAACTCTTACACACATTTTGCATACTTGCTTACTTTTTTTATTTTTAATGATTTTAAGCTAATAATTTTAGTTAATTATACTTAATATTTTCTTTTATGTTAAATTATAGAATGAATCAAGAATTTCTTTAAAAATCATATCCTTCTCAAGAATGATTTTAAAATTAATGCAGCAGCTACCTAAATATTAATCTGGTTTTTTTCTGAAACTACATATGTAACTATTTGTGGGCGAATCATTCAATTCACTTTCACTAACAACCATTTAGTACTTTTGCTTAAATTATTCTCAGATGCCATACTATAATATTTAAAATTATTTTCTATCTGAATATTAAATAACCGTAAGAAATAAATGAGATAGACAGAAATATTAATGTCAAATATTTTTTAGGCACGACTATAACCCAACTTTTTCGAAATGTTATTGGAAATCAAAAAATTTACTAAAAAAAATTATGAATAGATCTTACCTGAAATGTTCTATGAAAGTAATAAAGTTTTTCTAGTTGAAGAGTTTATAGCGTGAATGAATATCTGTATTTTTATTCGTTCCCCTTACTTTTATTGAGTTTGGAAGAATATTACCTATTCTTCCCTCATAAAAAAAGAGAGTGATTGTATGGATGGGTACACCGAAATTATTTCGTCCTAAGTAAGCGTCAAAAGTTTCCTTCAAACTAAAAGTGGTTAGGAAATAAAAGGAAAGTTAATCCTACGGCTTAGTGTCTTTTCATAGGTTGTTCATTTTTCTCTTTCATTCGCTCCAAGAGAAATAATAACTCGTCTACTTATAGAAATTGTGCATTTTCTATATAACTATTCAACAGAAGTAAGATTTTCTTATAGATGGAAAACTCTTTGAGACTCTTTATAACTCTAATCATTCCTTAAAAAATTATATTTTCTTGTTCTTTTATGGACAAACTCTTGCTCTTTTATGGGTATTGTGACAATTCTCTAATCTGGAACCTCCCGGTGATTTAATCTCCCATTCAGATGCAAAAGTTATTGATGACGTACTTGTTCATCTCCACGCATTTTGTTTCATGTCTCTGTTCCTGCGGTCTTAACCTTATAAACCAGCTTAAAAGTTATCCCACTGAAATGGCATAGTTCGAATTTGTGTTTAAAACATTTCAAATCCGATAAATATGTAAGTCATTAATTTACCTTTTAAAACAGGATTGTTAAGTTGCATGCTAAATTCATTAAAGTAGGGCATTTTCAGTTGGATCTGGCTTTTTAATTATTTGTATTTTTCAATTGAGTAACTAAAAAAGATGACAAAATTTAAAAAAAGTTAAGAAATTCTTTGTATATTGTTTAAATCTTCACTACCCTTTTAATTGTTTAAAAATTCATATACATATAGAGAAGTGTGCTTACATATAGAAATTGCTTAATATTTTTATATTTTGTTTACGAATATGCGCAGAAAGTATTATTTTCATTAAAATAAATAGATATGGACTTTTTAAAATTTTATATATAAATATACGCAAAAATTAATTTCTTATTTTTTTCTTTCCTTTTCGAGTAAGTCCTGTGTGATAGTTTTTTTAAGTTTCAGAAAATATAATGCATTTTGATATGATTTCATTGATTTTAAACTATATATGTATATTTTTTAATTTACAAAAATAATTTTTTAAATATTTTTAAAAATTAAATTTATTAGAAATATTATTTCATATTTTGTGCACTACTTTGACAGCCATTTTAATTAAGATGCTTGTAGTTAAGTACTTCACTAAAACCTGAGGAGAAAGAGGGTTGTAAAAATTACTCAACACTGTAGAGATGTTGTTCTCATTCCATTTAATATACATTATTTGCTGAATGAAAGTAAATCACCTCTGGTGATGTCACTGGATCGTTCCAATATTGATCCTCTTTAGAATGATATATTACTTTGACCCCTAAAATATCGTAAAAGAGGGAACGCACTACATGCATATATATATATATATATATATATATATATATATATATATATAAGCATAATTTGAATGTGTCGTGGAAGTTCAACTGTGTGTTACTGTTTGTTATAAGGTAAAATATATGTTTAATAGTCTTTTACAATATTGAACAAATAATGAAGTATCTTCTACTATTTTATTAATGTTCTGTTTAGTATTTTATTAGAAGCATTTAATATCTATTTTTTCTGCTGCGATATATATCTCATAATATGCTAATAATTCTGTTTTGTTATAACTTTTTAAATCAAAAAATGAAATTACACTGAAAATAATTTCAAACGTTAGTAAAATTATGTGAAGAATTAATATAGTAAAAATAGTATTTTAACTCTAAGACTAGTTTAATGTGTTTATATATATAAACTTATTCAAAAATATTTATTAATTTATATTTTTAGTCTTGGTGCGTATTATTTATATTTATTCAATTTATAGACTGTTATTTTCATGATTATAATTGAATTTGAGAGCATTTCATTGATTTTTTTTATTGACCGCAAGTTTCATTTTGTGCAAAACATTTTAATGAAACTGAAATTGTACAAGTTAACCATCGTACGAAATAAAAAAGCTGATATAACATAGAAATAATCTCTCCCTTTTACATTAAGATCTTATTCTGGTTGAAATATAGTTTCTACAAGCTTGCACTTAAATGCCTAAATACATCCGAATATTCAGGGAACAAAAACTTTCTGGAAATGATGCAATTACCGAAAGGAAATTATTTGCATACCATGGAAGATATCACTAAATGATCTCTATGACAAATCGTGTCATTGACCTCTAATAAGCTCGGAAGAAAGAAATTGCGTGGAAAGATGCAAGTCGTTGCTTTCATTAATAACATAGCCCTGACCATGAGCTTATTTTGACAGTAATCCATAAATTTGAATTAGAATTTTTGTTTGTGGTCACGCAAATTGTTGCAAGCACTTGCATACTAATCAGAGATGAGAGTTGAGAAAATGTTACTTGAAATTAGACGCCAAAATAATCCTTCTACGCAAAATGCTGTCATTCTTCCCTTATATTTAAAAATTGCAGTAGTTCAGTCATTATTTTTCAAAAAAGAAAAAAAGTTTGTATTCTCTGAAAGACGCTCACTTTTAAATATACTATATGGTTAAACAATAAAATATACTTTGTTTCAAGGTAACTGAGATTCTGACGGGCATCAAATTTTGGCTTTTTTTTTTAATTTAGATGCTAAGAATACAAGGCATTTCGTAGATTTCGCAGGAACATTATTCGAGAGAATTTGATGGATGGAGTTCTCGAGGACATTTAGTTTTAAAATTGTAAGCATATGTATGGCATTTCTTTACAAAAGATACTTAATAACATATATATCTTAATGTTAAAAAACGACTTGCATTACTTTCAGTTTAAACGGATGAAGATCATTTAAACTTGGCCAAAAAAAGAGAATATTTTTCATTTTTCAAGGAAGGCCTCTCAGTTACTTTTAAGGGACATTAAATTTTTATTTCTTGAAAAAACATTTTTTTAAAAAATAATATGGGAGTGACGTCCTTCCTTCGTTATTTAAATCTACCGACATCTTTCAGTCTAATTAAATAATCGATAATTATTAGAATGCAATTGAAGATACGTAAGATACTTCAAAACATACTTGAGATACTCGATAAAATACTTCAGTACCACTCGGGAATATATAATTTCACTCTCTCTTGAATCTCACTTAACTCTTCAATCCTAGATTATGATCTATTAATAAAGTCAGCTTGCCAAATCATTCATTCCGAATCATACTCTTCTTCAACATAGATTCAACTCTTGTTACTCGAACTGGAAGTGGTTTCAAGCCGAGTGATTAATTACGATGATTCAATCAAGTTTACTAATATTTATCAGCCTACCATTTTCCTCTACCTCCCTCTCCTTTCTTTCAATTATTTATAATTTAAATTCTGCCAGAAATAGACCAGTTCGTCTTCAGGTATCCGCCTACCTTTAAAACGCGATTTTCGGTCAAACAGTCGATTGTTTTTTTTTTATTTACGATCTACTATTAAAGCCGGATTTCTTAGCTTTCTAGAACAATTTCAATTTTGTTTCTATCTTACATAGAACTTGAGTTATAAGCATTTTAATAATAGTCTGTGTTAAATTTTAGAACTGGAAGTAGCATTCTGCTCCCGAAAATGAAACTTTAACGTTTGTTTTTCACTGATATTTGTTACGTAATATCGCCATCAAAATATCTTCCAACATGCAAGATGAATTTCCTAAGACCCAAAATGCAAATGAATATTTTAATGGTGTAATATGATAAAGTGTACTAAAGGAAGTTTTTGTTTATTTGAAAACTGTGATATTGGGTGCATATGATGAAATTATATAATTTAACGACGGACATGAAGGCTGCTTAAAAGTTTTAAATAAGCTGAACATTGAAAATCAGGGCTACTTCACTGTAAAGGGATACAAAAAGTTGGATTACAATCGAATGAGGGAGTTGAAGCGTTATACAACACCTGTTACATGTAAGCATAGGAAAGTTTTAAAGGCCTTCAGGAAGAAAAAGATAACTTATTTAAGTAATACAGATTGTGAACTTTAAAAATCAGGGGCTTTTTAATGTTAAATGTTTGTTTAATAAGGTAAGTTTCTGGGTTGAAATTTATTTTCAACTTTTTCTCAAAATCAAGATTTTCGTATTTTGCTTCAGCGCAAAACATCGTATTGAAAAAAGTTATGTATATAATGTTATGGAACTTTCATGGAATACTTTATGAAAGTAATACATATATATTACAAAGTAATACATATATAGTACAATGTATATGATTACGTGCATTTAAATTGTGTTAACGTGATAAATCTAAATTGTTTTACATTGAAATAATACAATACAAAATAACAATATATGTAGCTTTTTTGATATTACGTGAACTCGACAACTTTTAATAGCAGATTTGTACCGAAAATCTTCCTGTGTGTCTTTGTGCGTGCTCTGAATTCGTTATTTCCATCACTTGTTCAATAATTTTTTATATTAGTTATGTCTAAATTTTGCATAACATTAGTAACTTTCGTTGACTATAACTTAACACTCTTTTTCTGCATTTTATACTTTTGTTTTGCATAAAACATAGAAAACTCGGCAGCAATAGAGTGGTTATGGTCTCGAGCTCATGGACGGTATTGTTTCAGTCGGTTTGTGGACTCGATCCCTAATGCCACTTACAGATTCGTCATGTTACAGTTAAGCTTACTGTTAGGCTGCGGCTCGTTAATCCTCGCATTGGCGTGACATGAAGGATTGGGGAGTGGAGTTCCAACTCTCGCTTCTTGATCGTGGCTCAAAATTGCAAGATCCATTGCCAATAATTTTTATGTTGCTTCCTAGAGTGACGTTAATAAATAATCAATATATATATATATATATATATATATATTACTTTCTACTCTAATTTTCTTGACAGAAGACATGCAATCTTATTTTTAAACAAAACCTCCACTCTTTTTTTTTTTCTTAATTTTGTTTCTAAAAATCTTTTTTATTGCACTTTTTGTTGCTAAAGATTATAATTTAAACTCCCAGAGGCATAGTAACGGGTTTGTCGACAACTCAAAAGACGACCAAAAATGTCAGAAGGTATACCGTCTTACACTTCATTAACGGGGCATGGCAGGAATAGCGGAGTGTCCAGATTCACAATAAACTTCGTTCAGTAAAACACATAATTCGATCATGGCCTATTGTGTCAATGCTTGGAGCGGATGTCAAATCGACTCGCCTTCATACTGGACATAACCGCTTCATTCGTAAGCTCCTCTTGTTCGGCGGAAGTGCTCCCGAGTGTCCTTCCTGTCATGTCTCTTACGCCATTCATCTCAATTGTCTGTCCTGTTCTTGATCTTCATTACTTAATTATTTTCTCCATTCATCTGTTTTAAACTTGTCTGACTTTGTGCAGTGAAAAACCCCACCGCAACTTATTCGCTTTTTTAAAGAAAAATTGATTTGTTACACCAAGTTTAAAATTTTTAACCTTTCATTAAGACTTTTCTCATCAAGTACTGTTTTTTTTTTTATTGTTTATATTTTGATATCCATGTGTTTTTTTATATATTGAAAAACTGCAGTCGGTTCGACACATGTTTGACGCAGCGTAGCCTTATTGCGCCATAATCCCAACAGTCACCACTCTGATTGCTAAAGATGTCGCTATGTTAAATTTAAACTTTCTCCATAAGAGCAACGGAATGTGCTTCTACCAAGCGAAGAGTGGCAGTTTGTATTCTGGATATGCGCCTTTTCACAGCCCGTTGGATTCGTAATGATCCAAGAAAAGTAGCGCTAATCGACCCAATTGCTCTCGAATCTAGATTTAGCAGAAAAGAAGGTACCTACACCAGAGTGATAAACTAAGAATCTATATTCAACCGACTACATCTTGTTGCTTCTATAAAAGTTTGTAATTAAGCTTCTGAGTTCTAGCATCGATGGACCCATTTAAACGTGATAAGAGAAGATGCACAGGCAGCTTCACAGGATAATCATGAAATATCGAATGAAAGTTTGAGTGCTCGATTTTTATTTTAAAAATTAGATTTAAAAAAAAAAAGTTTTCTCCCCCCCCCCAGTGATTACCTTTTTAAAAGTGCAACTGTTTTCAATCTTTTTTCATTTGCTTGACTAGTAATGATTGTTTTTAAATTTATCAATCACAAAGTAGAACGACACGTACAGGAAGCTCACATACTTTAACTGAACGCTAGAAATTACATTATAAAAACGAAACATTGAATCTTTGAAGGAATATTTATTAATTTATATTTTTTATCAGATGCAAGTTATGTATAGTTACAATTAAAATAATAACAAAATCTTAGACATTTTTACTTATTATATAAGAAATATTGATTCTTCTTTTATTTTTATTTCTTACATTTAAACATGTTCCGTGTGAATTATGTTCAGCTCAGAATGTACTTTTTAATTTTTTTAACAATATTTAATTCTACAAAATCACTTTAAAATACAGATTATAATATCTCAGACATATATAAAAATTTATTGAAACCAAAACCTACGAATATTACAGAATTATATAAAAAAAATTTGTAAATTATCCAAAATAATCGTACAAAATTTAAAAAATAATTCTAAATTAAAAACATGCAAAATAATATAATTAAAAAAGTTCCAGTGAAATACAAATCATAATAATTTTAATAAAAACGTACATAAACCATTAATTAAAAATTACAACTTAATTAAATATGAAAGCTACCAAAACACAGCATATCTTAAGAGAACAGAAACGAAATATTGAGGAACAAAAATGAAGACAATGTTATTTGAATAAAGTCCTATTCTTTGGAATTGTAAAAGTATTTAAAACCCATTTAAGCCCATTTTACGGACTTAATATTAGCACTTCATTAAAGGTATAAACCAAGAATAATCAAAATTTCAGAAACTAATAGAAATTTCAATTTAGAATATATATATGTGTGTGTGTGTGTGTATGTGTGTGTGTGTGTGTGTGTGAGATTGCGGTACTACATTGATTGAGACAATACCTGATAAATAATTCCTAAATCGTCTGCTATTTGAAATATCTCTATGTCAATAAAGATGTATGAGCTATAATTAACATGATAGGGGTTTTCGAACGTAATTGGAAAGGGAAAATTAGAACTGCAGTTGAAATTCTGAGAGGATTGGAGGAAGTTGAAGTCGTGAGAATGCTACAAAGTGTTGCCAACTTTTCTCTACTCAATCCAGATCTTATATTTATGTACTCTTGCAAGTTATGCTGGAGATTAAAATTTGATTTATTGGTTTATTAAAATTTGAGTGTGCAGTTCGTTGTGTTTGTTTCATTGCGTCACTAAATCAAATATACTCAAAATTATTTTGAGTTAATTCAACTTTTATATAACAATCTAAAAAGGCAGAAATACGCTTCTTTCGAGAATATAACCCCTCTTGCCAATTTTTAATTAAATATTCATTTCTCTCCTGAAAATAATCACCTTTTGTATTTAATGTTTAGGCAATCTATTTAATATTTTATTCAACGATTACCTACACATCATACAATTCTTATATTCATATTAAAAATAATATTTTTTCATCTCCATTATAAGAACTCTCCTGAAGTCGAAAAAAATTTCAGTTGTAGAAAAGAAGCGTTAATAGATATTACACAGTTCATTATGAATTATTTTTCTTGTGGTGTTAAAAGGGGATATTTTATATTTTATTAATAATTTAAATGTAGGAAATATTTACTAAAACATTATTCTTTCCAAGGTATGTTTCTACAAAGGTATGCTTTGTATTTACTTTCATATGGATTTATATTGATTAATAGATAACAAACAATCACGAAAAAGAATACTTCAAAATTTGGCATTTCATCAGCAATCCCGTTATTTAATAAAAGCAAGTTAATGAAGGCATTTTAATGTTTTATAATCAATATTATTTCACAAGACTCTTATTTTTGGAAGTATAATAAAAGAATTAACACCAAGAGAGAAATCATTGCGCTTTCTCTTTAATCTATGCAATGCTGGTCAGAATCAATCGATTCTCAAAGCTCCGCAGTCCTGCGAGATCACGACGTTTAAAAATGGATCGTTTTATTCTTTGACTACATCTAGTTTTTTCTTGTCCGTTTTTCACATTTCTCTAGCGTTTCTTTTCATTCTTACGGTTGTAACACTTTGTACATAAAAATAATTTTTTTTTCTTTTGTTAAATTCGTATTTATATGTTTTATTTTTTGACATATATCAAAATTCAAAGTTATAAAATATTTAAATTCGATCAATATTTATAAATGATTTCCCAATTTTTTATAAATGAGTTTTTTCCGCTTAAAAACTAGTCGAAGATTATTGTATAGCAGAAAGTTTATCTTAGAGTGTGATAATAATTTTCTAACAAATGTTAAGAATCTAAAAACTGCTATAGAAATTTAACTATCTTTAAATTAAATTTATTAAAAATATTGATGAGCTAGTAAAATAAGATGTTTTTAAATTTTCCAGAACATGTTGTATGCGAAGATGAATTTAAATACGCATTACTAGCCAATAATTGCCTTTGTCCTGGGACTTCGACTCTCGTCACACTTCTGCTTCATACCTCCAGAGGACAGTAAGTATGCCTTCTCATAAGAAATAATTAACGGCAACAATAATCATGTGCACAATGGTAATGCGAACATAAAATTGATAAGACATGATGCTCTAATGATTTCCCTTGGTCCTTGAGAAAAGTTGCTTATTAAATGTGTCAGCCAAGCTATATTAAATATCTTAAAGCTAGTGTGTTTTTATTTCATGTAATCTGTTTAGAATAAGTAAAATTGTTTCGAATTTTTCTTTTATAAAATATTAAGCTGAAAATAATTTGTTATAAAGAACACACAAATCAAAGTATTGTTACTCGGAAAGTATAGACTTTCTCGCAGAACAGCTCTTTGGCGGGAAAGGCAGTTTCACAGAGAAGTAGAGAATATGGAAAGGAGAATTCACGAATACTGGACAAGTAGGGATGGTGTTGCCGACAAATATGGTCATAACTTGCGTAAAATTTCCAAATCTTGTAACCTCTAAATTTTAAAAAAATGTTCCAGAAACAAGTGAAAGACAGAAGGACATTCTTTGCAGGATAATAAAATACCATTATGATATCAATGAGCCACTGTGTGCATAAGTTTTCTATAGTGAAGTGTAAGTTTGCACGTGTGTTATGCAATATTATGAATATGCGATTTGAATTTGCGTTGAGTGAATTGTGAATTTGTGCCATAGTGGATTCATGTATTGGTGTTAATTGTGTCTTGTTAAAGGGAAATTATTGTACCTACTACAGAGTCACATAATAAATAGATTTACTCTGAAAGAATCTGCTGATTAATCGTTTGAACTTTTCCTACATTCGAAAGACAATCAATCATATATATTTCAAAAAATAGAAAATTGATTGCCAAAAATTGTATTAACTTTAAAAAAATAATAGAACTTTTAAAAAATTATTATAAATAATGATTTATTTCTTTTTATGAGTGTTAAGGATGTATATTATTTCTCTGAGTTATATACTTTTTGTAAAGTAAAAAAGAAAATGAATTTTTGAAACAATTTTTATGGACATCTTTCAAAACTCTGAGATTAATGCGACGAATATGAAATAAAACAAATATGCTTCAGTTAAATACTTTGTTCTCATGAAAAAGACTGAGACAAAAATGTTTTATTCTCGTAAAGAGCTTTGAAAAAGAAGTACTTTATCATCATAAAGAATATTGAAAATAGTACTTAGTTATCATTAAGAACATCTGAAATAAGAATATTTTATTCCTATAAAAGACATATAATTCAGCTTTTTTATCCCCCCTTCAATAATCGTTGTTTGCAAAAAATAATGCCTCAAGAACGAAACGAAACATATGAAGAAAAATAAAACGCATTCCTTTGAAGAAAATAAATTAAATGGGGACGAAAAATTATTCATACGTTCATTTTATTTTGGGAGTATACTTATCACATTTTATGTACACATTTACAAGAAAATTTTTAATGCTTATGAACGTTATGACTGCAATGCTTTTTCAAAAATTATAATTCAAAAATGTATTTAATATCAATTTTTACTACTTAATATCCAACTTTTAATTTCGTCTCTACTTTAATTAAAACAACTGTCTCTTACTCACTCTGAAAATTATTTTCTACTGAAAATCATTTTTCACTATAAGATTTTTTCAAGTGTTAACAGCACTTTAGTATGTTCTTTCAAATTTCTAAATGAATTAATAGTATGAGTATCTCACAAGCTCAAATCACTCGCTTAGAGCTAATTAGTATCAAAATCAGTACGTGCAACGAAATATTAGAGCGTCATGAGGATTTCTATGAAAAATCATTACCATAATTAACTTTGAAACTAACGAAACCAAATGTTTCTAATTAAAGATATTAGAGATTCTGATGAAAGCAAAATTATTCCGGGAAATAAATAATTAAATTTATTATGTTTCCTTTTGAAAGGCGGTAGCACCAACTCATATTGTTGGAACAGGTGTTTTTTGCTCACAGCGTGAGAAAGAACACCCCAGCGGTATCGAACAGCGTTAAATAAAGAGAAAACAGTCTACTGTGTGAGGTTTATTATTTTTATCGGAAAATAGTGACATCCGTGTGATACCCCCAAAAGGAGAACATCTCTTTTTAAGTTAAAACAAATAAACTGTTCCAAACTTAAAATATCTTATATTATGGAAAATATCTCCAACAGGAAAACATCTGTTTAAGTTAAAGCAAATAAATTATTCCGAGCTTCATGTCTTAAATTTTGAAAATTTCTCGCTTTCAAAAATTACCAGAAAAATATTGAAAGAACTTACAAGAATAGTTTTTTTAAAAAAAAAAAATACTATACCAAGAAACTAACGAGATTAACATTTAAAAATATCAGACTTCAATTAAAATTTGATCAAATTTTTAAAGCCCTCTCTTTCTCTGTAAATATGTTTAGTAAATAACTCATTTGTTTGATCATTAACACTTCGCTGATTTCGGTTTCAGGGAGGGTCAAACATCGGGTGAAGAATGGCATCGGTTGTATGGAAAATGTTCTGGAAATGAGATTTACCACATACGTCTGGGAGACAGTCGATTCTTTGGTGAATATGAAGGAAAACCATTCACTATGGCCTCTTTCCATTCCCACAGAAAGTAAGTTTTCTCTTATTTGAAGACAAATTTAATTATTAATGAAACCTATATATGTAACATGTATTCTTCTTGATTTCATGTATTTCATTGTTGAGAAAATTCTGTGTTTCGCTCTTAATTATTATATATTAAGTTAATTTTGTTCCTTTGAACGTAGTGCTGTAACTAAAAAATTATTTATCATACTTATTTAAACAATATTCGACATTAACTTTAGGTAGTCTTCTTTTGAAAGTAAAATTAACTTCTTTTGTCAGACTTTTTTTTTACTCTGAAAATATTTACGAGAAAGTAAATTCAATTTTGAAGTATATTTTGTATTATGTTCCTGGTATTACAATTTCTGCAGTTTTAAATATCGAATTAGCATGGTTAAAATATTTGACAGAAATCTTTTACTTTAAATAACATGATAAAAAAAAAAGTGTGATGTAGAAGTTAAGGCGGTTTCAAACATACTTTTCAACTTTTTTTTGTAGCAGCGGATATATTGGTTGAAGAGCTTTTGTTAAGAAAATGAATATTTGTAAAAAACGTTCTCTCGATTATTACATAAATAATAAACTTTTTCATTCATCTGGAGCATTACTAAGAGGCCAGATAGAACTTCAGACGACTACACCAATGAATTACAAAATAGAGGCTGAATCAGGATACAGGTTGATTTTTTGTTAATTTATCTTCGCACTAAAACTGCGCAATGAAGTACTGGCTGCAGAATTGATACACTCTTTCAAATATAGTTTTTTTTAAGATCTCTATTATTTATTCCACATTGTCTAAATTTCGAGGCTTTATTACATATGGACTTCGAGGTCCAGTCAAGTTTTACGTCAAAATGGGCTCCATCATTTCCTGCAATTGTATTAAGGAAAATTTAGTCTCTGTATTATTGTCCTTAATAAAGAATGACGTAACTATCATACTACACAGATCACTTCATGAAATTAGAAACAAATCAGAACTATTGCTGCGTGTTATATTACTGTCATTTTGACTTTTACATTAATCCCCCTCCCATCCTCCAAAGTAATAATACTTGATTTTACAAATTTTTGAATTGTGACTTTAACATTTTAATTTTATCTGACTGATGTTGAAATCGTGTTTTCGTTATATTCTATTGAAACATCATTAACTATTTGCATTAATAAAAATGATATTTTGATATTTTTGGGTCTATATCACCTTATTATGTAATATATGTGCCCCAAAAATTCAAATCTAAGAAATTTTATTTATCCAAGAGTATTCTGTTTGACACCTTTACATATTTTATTCCATTCCTTTTTTCATACCTTAGGCATTTCCTAAGACAAATTCGTCCATTCTTTAATTATTATTTTAGTTAAAATAATGCATTATTTTTGATTATTTATTATTTTATAGGTACGGAGTCGCCTTGGTAGGCGTAAAAACTGAAATGGGAGGCACTTGGCCTATCCTTTTGAACCCAGGCCCCAACTACATTTTGAAAGCATCTGACATATGTTTTTACATGAACATAACAAAAGAAGAAAATAGTGCTTTTCTACCGGCGGAACATACTTTGAAGCGAGAGAGCCTTGTAGGTTTGAATCCAGACCCAACTCCAGATACAAGTTCTTCTCATGAAACTGAATCGGTCATGAAAGGTGAGTCCATCCGTTCAAATAATAACTGATATGTTGTCCCCCACGATCCTGAAGCAGTTGTTGTCAATTTAGGGAGGCCCCGTATTCGATCTTGAATTCACACATAAACGATTCTTTTAAATTAGAGCTTTGCCAAACATGACAGACACTTACGAGCACTATTTCAACTTAAATACACAAACATACATAATAAAAACACATACTTCATCTCTAATAGAGCTTAATTTTTACATCAAAATCCATCACATGATTTAATCAAAAGTAGGAAAAACAACCAATATTCATAGGGGCACGACTACATTATCTCTGTCCTGAAAGATACACGAGTTCTTGTTAAAAGTTGAACCTGTAATTACAACTGGCTTAATTAAATAAATACTAATTTGTACCAAACGTTAGTCTTATTATTAAAGTAATGATGTCAATTAACTTATTTTACTCTGATTGAAGCTTCATCTCTCCACTATTTTGATCATTTGGTCTTCTACAATTTCTATTTCCAATTAATTACTAATTCACATATATAATATATATATATAAAGTTTTAAAAATAATAACTGCTCTCAGAGAGCTTACTTTCGAATATAATAATGAACAGAAATTCAGAATATGTTCATTATTGTTGATACAAGCTTTTATATCAAGAAATATTGCTGCAATTTTAGAGCATTTAGAAACTTAAAAAGAATATGATTTTACTTCACAGTGTTTTGAAATAAACGACACTTAAACTACTTGTTACATTAATATGATGAATAAGGTACTCTCATGAATACTAAAACAAGACAGTAACGAATGGTTAGGTAAATTCTTCTAGGATGGATACACAGAAGTTCACAGAAAGAGAGTCGTACGGCAAAATATCACTTCCTGGTAAATTATTGCTTATGATTCATTTATTTTATGCTTCAGATTCCATCAAAAGATCAATCTATTCTTCCTAGTTTTGCAAAATTCGAAAACTGAGAAATTATAGAAAACAGAAGCACAAAAATAGACTAAGTTTCGTTTTCTACTTCTTCCAGTTACGCTAAAATTACATGCATGTACTGAGGATCATTCGTTCGTAGCATCGAAAATGGTTTGTTTTTGATAAACATCATGACTCACTAGAAAGCTATCTAAGTCTCAATTACTCGTATTCGTGATCATGACGCCCTTCGTCCCTCAAAAAGTTTTCGTCATAACTTTTCCTGTCGATGAGATCATCCTAGTCTTCTTTGGAGCATATTCACCGGAAACAACTCATTGCTTTGATTGTTACTTGATTTCCGGTGAATTATGATGAATTCATTTGTCATCTACGGTGACAACTAAAAACAACATGACGTCGACAACTCGAAGTGACAGCAATCAAATTTTGATTTTGTAGCAAATGACTACCAAATCTAAAGCAGTCGGGGAGCTTAATTCACCGGGAGCAGCCGAATGTTTAGATTTTCTCTTGGTTTCCGGAGCTTGATGATACATCCAGGTTTCTCCGACGGTGACAACTCGACGCGGCAGCAATCAAAACTAACTTATAAATCAATGTCAAATTTGTTTCGGCTCGTTTGACAGGGAATCACCTAATGGTAAAAACAATTTACCTTCAGGATGCCATTTGTCTTCAAATACAAGTATTTTTTTTAGCTCTCCTCGTATTTATGTGGATAAGAGAACCTTATGGTTAAAAATTACGAATATTTATAAAAGATATTTTAATCCCATTAAAATTCTAAATTATGTTTTTGTGTTTTACGCTAGAAATAAAAAAAAAACTATTGTTTTCACTATGTTTTTATCAGAAATTCTTAGAAGTGATCTTAGTGATTATCAATATTTCATTTTTTTTTTCCAAGTTGCTACAGAAATATAACAAAAGTATAAACTTTTCTTAGTCAGATTACTCTATTTTGGTTGATGCCAACTTTATCTTTTAAGATAATAAAATGATTTTTACAGACAAAAGATAGTAAAAATATATGTGCCCGCATGAGCTGGTTTAAACTCAAACACGAGTAAGCTGTTTAGATACATAGCGACTGCTGACCGCCACCCACCTACTGCTGTTCTACCACTTAGAGGACAAGCTAGCTATTCTGGCAAAGCAAGCCAGTGTAAGCAAAGTGAAACCGAAGTGAACTAAACACCTTCTGCCACCGCTATTTAAGGTAGCACTGGAAAGTTGAGATAGGAAGGGAACGAGAGAGAAACCGCATTCTGGATTCTCTCTTCTGTCTGTTCTTCATTTATGTCTTTTTAAATGGTTTTAAATAAATTATCATCCCTGTTGGCATGTGTAGGCATCACTTGCAATTCGGATTCCAATGTTTAAAGTTGCCACAGATATGATAAGCTCTTATGAAATTGTAACAACTACAAAATTGAGATATTTCATTCTATAATCTATAAATAATTGGACATGTACTGATTCAATTTCAATAAATTATTATATTTTTATTTAAATTTTAGTGACTTCAATTACTCTATTTTAACTTATAATAAGGTTCTCGTGCGTGTTTCTCTGCAACTAACACTTTTAGGATTTCAAATGACATTAATTGAATTGAGAAAGCATTCTTGTAAATGAACCGTGGTCTATATAAATATAGAAGTGTAGTAATTTGTGATTATGACTGGTATGACAGTATTTAAAAACTATGGGGAATTTAATAAAAAGAGAATTTTGATGGAGAGATAGATAGGAAATTTACAAGGAAGTAGTTATACTTGGGCCTGTGCTAATGAGAGAAAGAGATATAGTATTCGAAATTAGTGAGGATCTGCATACGGACTGTAAGTTGGACTCGCCTTACAAGTATTATTAGTAACTCGGAACCAGTTAGTAATTAAAAACTTAGTAAATATTTCTAATATTAATCTGTGAGTTCAAACGCGTGTAGAAACTAAAATCCAAGACTTGATATTAATTTGTGTTTTGATTGATAAGAATGAACCAAAATGCTTTATTGATGGATAGCTAAAGTCGCTGTCACTCTCGAATCTCAATTTAAATCCACAAAACTAAAGACTCGAAAAAAACTAATTTCATTTCTGTCACTGTCTACCTTTCTGTTCATTTCTGTCCGCCACAAAAACACCGCGGTGTAGTCGAGGAAGAGGCACATTAAATCTGTCGGGACTCAAAGTTCTCCCATTCGTGTGGTGTGGAAGTTTGTAGAAGCAGTAACTAGTTCAGGGTCGTCCTCGTCACATGACCAAGGTTCAAAATTACGAAGCCCGTCTCCAGTAATTCTTGTGTTCCTTCTGGTGCAAGGTTGAAAAAACCAATCCATTCCATTCTGTTCGATTTGTAACGACAGCCCTTCATTACCTTGCTCTTGCACCATATCTTAGTTGCTGATAACAAGCAATAAATATTGACTTCAATTGAACACACTTAAGAATGAACCCAAATGCTTTATTGATGGATAGCTAAAGTCGCTCTCACTCTCGAATCTCAATTTAAATCCACAAAACTAATAAAGAGCTTCATTGCAAATTATAAATCTGTCAGCAAATCGTTATCCTCTTCATTTTCCTTTTTCTTTTTAAACCGTAAGGAGCAATTATGGGGCATGTCATGACTAACGAAACCGGGTCGTTACAAGATGTACTGAGAAAAATTACGAATCAAAATGTATTTGTTGTATGTCAAACACACATAAACTAGGAAATCTTTCATCCACTTTTCAAGTTCGTTATCTCTCAATAACACATCATTCTTTCTTTTTCCTTTTTCCAGCCGAACTGAAGGGTAATGCCTTACAGGGAAGAAGATTCGGAAGCCATCTACAAGTGCCCCTGTCCGAGTGTATCCCTCAGACGATGGGTATAGGACTGAAGAAGAGCGGTATCGTGCCCGTGGTCAACAGCTTCGCCCCACCGGGTCTCCACATCACTCATCCTTCGGCAGATGGAACAGATGACGCCATGGAAGCCGAACAGGAGAAGTACCTTGATATCCCTTGGGTCACCCCGGCAGAAAACTGCGAGTAAGTAATGTGCGAATTGACAGGGAATTCTAAAACTCGTATTCTAAATTTTTTCTTCTTCTCTCTCTTTTGTATCTTTTAAATAGAAATTTAAAACAAACAAATAACTAAATTGTAAGACTTCCCCTCCCCTCTTTTTGGAAATTCTCTTGAATTTTTACAATGTTTTTATGTATTTCATTTGGTGTGTGTGTCAGTGTATCATCAAATTTTCGATCGTTAATTTAGCCAACTTTCCATCAAGCTAGAGCTCTGAAACTTTGGGAATCATTCTTACTCGCTTAACAATGCAATATTTAAACTTTTGACACAAGTTTTAACTAATATTTCTATGTTTTTGAAAAATGCAGTTTAGCCCAACCACTTGTAGCGATTTAAAAAATTACCAAACTTGGCGATTTTTTTTTTTTTTTTTTTTGGCTGAACGTTAAGTCAGCGAAGCAGACCAGGGTAGCCACATTTGACAAAATACCGCCAAAATTTGTGATAAGTTTTAACTAATTTTTCAATAGTTTTTTTAATAAACTTTGTCATCATATAAAAACTTTGGTTTTTATCTCGAATTATTTTCAGTTCCGAAGCAGAATGTTTCATTTGACTATAGTTGTGATTATCTCAACATTATATAATTTTATTATGACCCAAGTCATTAGAATCGAGTCAATCTGTCAATCACTACCGGTTACATGCGTTTTCCAACACATACAAAATGTCACCGAAATTATATGCAGCTTTCGTTCAGAGGAGATATAGAAGTTTTTCTTAGTAATAAATGATAAGACTGTCTATATCGTCTTTGAGAAGCTGATATTTCTTTTTCAAATCAAAAGGAGAAGGAAAAAAAATATCCACTTCTAAAGGTCGATGAAGGTAAATCACTGTCAAACTTGATATCTGCTTGTTAAGAGAGATACGGCTAAGTTCGACATCCGAAAGGTCGGAGAGTTTTTAAGATTGTCTTGAAACACCGCCGACAGTTGTGGATGTTTGGCGTTATCGCACCGGCTTAAAAAAGGTGTTTGTTGATAAATGTAAAGAAGCTTGACCGTGAAATGCTTTTACTTAACAACAATGAAAGGATTTTTTCCCTATGGAGCAAATAAAAAAAATGCAACCTTTCAACGATAGTGTTACCTTTATATTTTATTCTTGTGTACAGGTCTCTATTTTTTGCCTGACGTAGGTGCTTTGTAGATGTGAGCAGGCCTAAATAAATTTGATTTTTATTACTATTACTGATCATATCTCAACGGATGCACTTCCTTAGTACAACTTAGTTTTTCTTGGATCTTATATCAATTATTTTTGGTCACTGAATATCAGTTTATTGTGATATGCATTCCTTCACATCAGGAATTCACAAAAGGATAATAGCAGTAAATCCCATTTTTAAACACAGCAAGATAACAGGCGCCACATTTAAGCTGATACCTCACTGTCAAAGCTTTGGGAGTAAAGTGATAAGATTTTGACACCTAATTAAATCGAATATCCTTTGCTTCACTTGTTCCTCTCGCTAATCTCCAACTGAATCATCGGCCTCCGCCGAGCACGATTCGTTGAGTGTGTTAAGAATATCTTTAGCCTGAATCTCAAAATTCTCTGAGAAAATTTGACTTTACCCCATCACTTTTTACCCCTTGTCAGTGAAGCCCAAATCCAGGTCGGGCAACTCAAACGTGCAATATTTGTGACGCCCGAACTGAGTTCGGATAGGATTAAGGTTTCTAATCCGTGAAGACCGAACGTTTCATTATTATAACAGACATTTAACACCTAATTCATCCATTTTACTACGTATAACAATAATTGTCCTTCAGGAAAGAGAAAAATTAATGTGGCCATCTGTAAATGCACTCCATTTTATTTCTCTTTGTTATTTCCACGAATTTTATACGAAAAATAGACTTTATTTGCAATGTCTGATATCAAAGAATACAATTCAGACTCTTCGGGTGGTAAAAAAATGTGATGTGGGCGGGTGTACAGTGCCATGTTTTGGTATGTATCACACCTTAAAGAACATATGAAATCTGTTTATTTAAACTCATGATGCTGTATTAAGTTTAGTGTTAATTTATATCATATCTTCAAAATTGCTATGATTTTTTATTTATTTTGTTAACATCGAAATATTTGGAGTAAAACATAACTATAATCCATCATTTTTTCCCTATTATATATTAAACCTTTAAAATTAGCTACTTTAATTGAATTTTTATTTGTACGATAGGAACGGTTTCTAATTTAGTTATTGATATAATACTCAAAATGAAACGGGAAGTTTTTTTCTCATATTTGACGCCTTTTCTGAAATGTATGCCACAATTGAGGAATTAATTCTGTTTATCTCTAACTTTCAAAAGTATCATACTGTGAAAAGTCAGATTTGTTGGTAAATTTAGCACTGAAAACAATATAGTTAATTAAAAATAACTGATTGTGTAAAAAATTCAAAAGCAAATAAGAATCTCATTTTATTTATGGGGGGGGGGTCGAGAGCCATTAAAATAATACAGTGTATGGAAATAGCAATAATAACAGTATTAATTCCTTGTCATAATGAAACGATCAACAATAGAAGCATGTCTTTCAATGTTTTGATCAATATAATCCTCTATTGATAGAAATGCTTAAACAGTTCTTAGAAATCATTCATTTTAAGTGTGAAAGTTTTTAAAGAATGTATTAATATCTATAACTCGTTTTTCATTCTAATTTTATGTGTAACCTAAAAAAAGAATTTAAATATATGTGTTAAACATAAAATCAAAAATACAAAAATGTATTCATTAATATGATGAGAAAAATTAAGAATGTGTACACTACCACATAAAATGTTCAAATCTGAGAAGTATATGAAAGCTATCTTTTGTAATAACTACTTTATCGAATAAATATTTGCTGAAAAAATTTGATAAATGCTGTCTTCATTTAATCGTTAATCTCAGATAACCTTTTCATGCCTTAAAATGCACCTGAATTGACATTCCATTTTCATTTTATTTGAGTTAAGAGAGCTTCACATTTTTTTTAAAAAAAATTACGAATTTTTATTGATTCGTTTCTTTTTCTTTTTTTTTTTTTTTTTTTTTTTTCTTAAGTATACATTCTTTATCTCTTTTCTCCTATACCGTTATTGCAAACTGACTTTTCAATGTATGTGCAAAAGACAACATTGCATATTTATGGAACACTTTTTTAGTTTTAAAGGCATTTCAAAACTAAATGAATATGTTCGTGATTCCCGTGGATATTAATATTGGTTTATTTTCAATGCGAAAAAAGTTCTAATTTAGGCTCAGGTCCCTTAAAATGCAAAATCAACCTTACGTAGAACAGACATTATGACAAATAGAGGATGGTTATAAATTGATTATTTAATAACTTCGCACAATACAAGGGATGACTAATTATGAGGCACGATCAAGTGACGAGAACGATGTATTTAATCTAAAACCCCATTCTCCTAACATCTATATTACACCAACGTGAGGACTTTGAGCTCTTACGGATTTAACGTGAATTTTTCTGGATACACGACGGATCTGTTGTGGAACCAGTACTCGAATCCACGACTCGAATAAAACATCACGGGTCACAAGCTCACGACTTTGACCACTCAGATACCGCAACCACAAGACAGTGGTGAATGTGAAAGCTCTTTAGATGAATCACTGTCCTGTTGATTCGATCGTGAAATACTCAAAGAGGAAATAAAATAAACTTAATCAAAAGGTACGTGAATAAGAATCGATAAAACAGTTTGATATGGGCAATAAAAGTTTTTATTGCTACCTTTTCATTCCATCGGGAGTTTTAGAACTTTTCGTAGCGAAGATATGAATTTTATGACTTCTGTGAATGAGAAGCGCAGGTACACACTTAAACTGCTGTTAATCAAGTGGGAAAGAATTCAACTGTTAAAGTTTTCTCATGCTGTTAAATGATTTGAATGAATTACGAAAATTTCCCATTTTATTTTGCTATGTCAAAAGATGTAAATTTCAAAATCCTCAAGAAGAAATTCATACTTACTCTCAAATTAGAACATATCTGAAACTACCAATCGTTTTTAAATGATTACTACAAAGGGAGTAATAAAATAAAATCTACTGAAAAGAATTTTAAAAAATATGCGAAATATATTTATAACAATTCTTGGAAGCATCGTTGAAGAAACTTCGAAAATACATCTTTCGTTCTAAGACAAAAATTATTTCAATTTTAGTTTCGTTTCAAGAACAAAAAGATAAAAAAAAATTTGAGACTGGCTTTGCTGATTTCATTTTAATTTATGCTGACAGGTTTTTCTTCCTAAGTTCCCGAAAAAGTTAAACTATTCCAAATGAATGTTAATTAGCGTTAAGTAAGCGTACTACCAACCCCCAGGCTCCACAGAAGCAGTTACTCTCAAGAAAAGTAGATACTATCTTCAAATTCCTATTGCAATTTTATTTTCACAAGCAAAACATTCTTGAGTACAAAAGCGTTTCCAATGTTAACAACAAAAAGTATAAAAACAGACGACTCTGCCATAAAAATGAACTATTAAATTAAATATTAAAATAAGAGCTCACGCTAAATTATTAAAGTTTACGATAACATTCTGTCCAAATAGTAAAATAAAAGCAGACGACAAATATTGAATGGAATATATCTTATCAATGTAAATACACCTTAAGCCAGACGTTGGCATATAGCGGCCGCGGGCCAAATACAGCTTGCTAAGATTTTTTTGAAGCCCTCTGAGACAGTCAGAAAAATCTGCCTTCATCCAAGACTTCCTTCCCATTATGGTGTAATGACAAATATTTCGTTGCGATCTAATTCATTTAAAAATTATTTTATTTAAAAATTTTTCATCTGGCGCATACACATTTACATAATATCAAAATCATTGTTTTTCACAGAATTATTCAGAGTTATATGCGGCGCCAAACATATTGCCTGGGCCAGAGAAAAAAAAAAAGAATTAATGTCTGCTCTTCGCAAATAATTATGGCGTTATTTGGATACAGAATTAAGATAAATTACAAAACAAATGAAGAAAAATGAAAAATAAGAATCAGACTGAAAATTCGTCTGGTATTTTCCTCTAGGACGGCCACGGCAATACGTATGCGCAGCATAGATACGATACGTAATGTCTTTCTGGTTGATCTAATTAATAATTGGTTTGTTAGCTACTCACAAATAGCTTCCTAGGATATAGTAGAAATATATTTTGTTGTATCAGACAACTAATAATTTTGTTACAAAATTATATGTAAAGAACGATTTGAATGGCATTTATCCTCAGTATAAATACTGTTATTCAAAAAGATATATTTATGTTAAATTAATTCTGAAAATCTTTAATGTACACAATGTTTTCTATTAGAATCCTAAGAGGTTTTCCTCCTGTTACTCCGTATGTTGGTGTCAGCCCTACATTCTGTTACTTGCTCAAAAACAAAAAGCCCCTCTGTTGTCTCCAGTTGTCACAGGTAAGCAGCTTTTAACATTTAATAGCAAATTTAGACATCTTTGTTCTAAAAATTTTGGTATGTTTGGCCCATATTGAAAAAGGATAAATATTGATTAGTTTATTCAATGTAATTCGTTTTTCCAAGTTTTTAAACTTTATAAATTCTTAAATATTCTTTTCAGTAGACTGTATTTCGAATAAATTTTTCTGATAAAACATTTTAGTTTTTATTTCATTTTAAACTTTCTCATTTCTAAAGCTATGAGTAATTTCATACAATAATCAGTAAATTCTAAATTATATATAACGTTTTTTCATTATTTTTCGATAAGTGAAGAAACAAGCTATTAGAATTCTAGAAAGAATCCAATAGATTATAAAGAATCAATGGAATGGTTAAAAGTATTACAATAAAAGAAATTAATTTTCGAAAAAAACATGGTAAAAATTATGCTTTCTAGTTAGTGTAATCTAGAAATTGGTGATACTTTTGAATTACATAATTTTTTTATGTAGCAAATTAAGATTTGCAGTCATATTTTCTTAAGCCCAACCGAGTTCTAAGAGATTGTTTGTTTGTTTTTCGTTGTTGTTTGACGTAAGAACATTTCTACCACTGGGACATCCTCTTTCGTCAAAAATCTCTCTATACAAACACTAAATTCAGATCTTGCATGTCATTATTTTAAAATCTTTGTAGTTCATAAACATTTTGCGCTTTAAAGATAAGGAATACATTGATGTGCAAATTACTTAATTAAAGAACAAAAAAATCATGTTGAGTAGATGAATTTGAATTTAAAGCTCCAATTTTGATTACGACAGCTTAATATTAATCACATGAAATTTTTACTACCATCCTCAAATCCTTGCTATTTTATTTATTTGCATACAATAAAGCACATCCGAAAGAGCAAAAAATAACGAAGATTTTTGCGGAATTACATTTTTCGTCCGATTTTTAAAAATATTTTTATCCCTATTTTAATAAATGGTTTGTCCACGTTTTTCGATATTTAAAAATATACAGAAATATTTTCAAAAATCGGAGTAAAAATATAATTCCACGGAAACCTTTATTATTTTTTTTTATCTTTCGCTGCCATTTTTTGCATTCAAATAGTTAAAACAGTAATGATTTGAGGACGGAAGTAGAAAATCCATAGGATTAACATTACGTTCACGAAATCAAAATGTTCCGGTAGACGGGAGTCTAATTGTTGCAACTCATGTAATCTGTAGATTAGAATTAAATTCACATAAATGGCTTTCAAACTTAAAAACAGCAACACATATTTTGATTATAGTAGAAACTAGATAATTTTATTCGTAATTGATTTATCTCTTCAGGTGTGTGACCACTGTACCTTCCGAACGGCTAAGAACTACAACTGGCCCAATCGATGCATTATTCTGGCAGCCGACTATGCCAGCAACGGCATTTACAATTTCATAGTTCCTCTCCGGGCTCACTTTCACAGTCCGCAGACCCTCAGGCCCATCGTACTGCTCTTAGAAAAAAAGTAGGATTTGGTGTATTTTGGTGTATTGTACCTTCAAAGTACTTTCTACTACAGAAATTACTATGTTTGCTATTAAAATTACAGCTAAGTCTACGTATAGATAGATTTTTTTCTTTGTATCTTTACATATTATTTTTATTTTCTTATAAATTTATGTGAATTTTAAAATTTAAATTTTTTATTTCGTTAGAAAAGGTGATTTATGAAGTTTTTAATTTCGACAATGAAAGTTATTTTTGATTGCTGTTAAATGAGATACGAGAAATATGAAAAATATTCATTCTAATTTAAGATGCCTTACGTATATTCTCAAATTCCATATGTTTTTAAACATTTCTTAACGTTTCGTCCTCTATAGAATCTTGAATTCGTATGTGCAATGGTAATCATTTGGAATTTCTTAATTTTTCTTCTTAAACGGAGATGAATGTATACATCTAATAATTATAAAATGGAGTAGAAAGAAAGAAGAAAAATATTTTAGTGGTCTTTATTATACGATTTGAATGCATTTTACGGTCAATTTAGTTGTTAATAATTTTAATTGTGTTTAGTTGTTAATAATTTTAATTGTGCTTAGTTGTTAATAAGCAACACTAAAAATATTTACAAACATATAATAAAAAAATAAGCAGCTCGAAGTTTTTTTTTTTTTTTTTTTTTTTGCACTTCTGCAAAAGGGTCTCATTACATTCAAAGAAATATAAACAAATAGACTTGAGTTACAAATTTAAATAGTCCATATAATAAGCATTATAATCATGAATTCAAGATAACTGCAAAACAAAAGTCATAAACACAGTGTAACTTTTTGAAAAAGATTCATTTTCAATATTCTTAAAAAGTTTCAAACAATCCTTACATTGAAACTTACTATTAGATTATTCTTTTAAAGCTCTACACATTTTAAAACTTGTGCAGACGCAAGCAAATATTAACGAACTGTACCTTTTAATATATGAAATATTTTTGTTGTTCTAAGTATTTTATTATTCTTCAAAATTCATTTAAGTTTTTAGTTTTTTTAAATGTTATTTATCTTATTTAAAAATGCGTTTCAGTTTCCTGAAATTCCTACATAAAAAATATAAATATAAGAAATATTACGAAATAAGGAATAGAGATTAAATGCCATTAGAGTAAATAATCATCTATTATTTACAAATAACATTTAGCATTATAATTAAATAGCTTACTCTCAGTTTAAAATAACTCCAAAATTATCTCTATGAATAGTTTATATTTCAAAGAACAAACCGTCTTTTGAGTAACTTTAACAATTCTCTAGGCCTCATCCTGCTTTCTTAGATGCCATATCATGGTTCCCTCTTGTATATTGGATGCTTGGGTCTATTGACGAGTAAGTATCTTAATTTCGTCCTTTTAATTTTCGTATGTGATCCTATTTAGAAAGAAACCTCACGTTGATTATGTTTACGAAAATGAGATATGTAAAATAATGTAAGGTATAATTATTGATTTTTAACTCGGTAAAAGAAGAAATACACAAATATATAATATTAATTTTTATTTATTCATATCATTCATTCAGAATTTATTGAAAATGTCATTTGTCATATCGCAGATATCAACGAGAAAATCCTTTTAGAATGCAGAACATGAATGAGATATAATGTGCTTGTTTTGATCAAGTATATATCAAGTAAAAGCACTGAATTTTTGTTCGCGAGAGATAAAAACGTGAATTCTTAAGGGAAAAAAAATAATACGAAAGAAGTATGCAGAGAAATCAATATCATTCCTCGTAGGACTGGCAAATTTGAGTAACATTTCTGTGTTACAAACATTCTGTAAACGTTTTCTGTTAAAAAAAAATAAGTATTTCATATTTTTTTCACATATCCCTTTTCCATCAATTCTATGGTTGTATCGTAACACTCGAAGGGAAAAAACGCATCTTCAGATTGACATTAATGCAAAATAATAAACTGCTTCATAAATGTTTGTGGAAGGAAAATTCGTATTTTAGATACTGGAAGTAAGAATTCCCGCATTATTTTTCAATAATTGAAATACATTTTTCTTCATTTAATATAAAAGATATGAATAAAAACAACTGTTTTGTGATTAAACTTTAGTTTTTCTGTGATAAACGAAAATAAATTAAGTATAATGGAAATAATCATTTGCTAATTGATCATTATTATTCAAATATATTTAATTGCCAATGGCATTCAGAATGGTATAATTGTTTCTGGCTTTCTAATTTCTTAAGCAATTAATGTGTTTTATTTCCGCTGCTTAAATGAGTTTCTCTTCGCAGTCTTGATGACCTTTTACGAGCTGGAATCAATTTAGCAGACAGCGTGGTTGTCGTAAACAAAGAATCTTCCAATTCGGCTGAGGAGGATTATCTTGCAGACTGCAATACCATTGTCGCTGTACAAACTATGTTCAAGTAAGCATAATAGTGCATTTTCTCAACAATAGCAACGGTCCTGACGATATTGTTTTCTCGAACTCATCGTTGGCTTACGGAAGATAATTTACCTCTAAGCATTTAATGACAATTTCTATTCAATCTCAATTCCTTCTTTCTTGAATTGTGCTTATGTTGCACATAATCCTAGAAGAGATAATAACAAATTACTGTTCAAAGTACAAAATTTTATGATTCTCTAATTTCAAAATACATTACTTAAAAATTAGCAGAAAAATATTTTACAGACAAGGCATGAAATAAAGTAACTTTCACAGCATGTTACCTGTAATATCTCAAAATATTTTCAATACACAACAATTCTGCCAAGTAAGTCTAAAATGTAATGATAAATGGAATATTGTAACTGAATTAGAATTAAAAATACTTTATCATTAAAAATATTTGAATGCGTTTTATATAAATGAAGAGAACGCGAACCTGTAGTAGTTACATTAACATTTGTGAGTGAAAACTCGCTTTATATAGTATTGGTAAATGATGCATAGCTATACCACAGTAGTGACGTGGAATTTGAGCGAGCATCATTATCATAGAATAATGTTACTGTACTGCAAACTGCAGAAAAACTAAACATTGTAAAACTACCGTAAGGCATTTATGAAGAGATGGGAAGAAAATGGTTGGACACAGCAAATAAAAAAACACTATAGAAGGGCCGAACAAAATGACAGACCATGACAGAAAATTGAAGACGAGAAATGTTAAGATAGATTGTTCTTCCTCTGCTTCTTTCTTTGAATCTGACATATGAAATGCTCGCGGGTATTCAGACACTTTTAGAACTGTTCGCAACGAATTCAAGGTTATAGTGGAATAGCTACATTTTTTATGGCCTTTTTTCACTATCCTGAATAAACAGCGTCATTTAGAACAGTGTTTTATCTCATCGTCCCTCATTCGCAGCGAAGTGAAAATCAATTTTTCGGAGCCACGTTTTTCACTCTTTCAATCTGATGGACGTGTTATGGTTCTGTGGCAGCTCGGCGGATGTTCTCTTTCCGATTGTGTTACTTCCGCAGAGAAATTCTGTGAAGGTTCGATAATGGAAGGGGTTGATTTTTCGAGGATGGGGTGAGACCCCTTAGTCGTTTTTCATCTTGTCGTCAATGAAGTACACGACGATATATTCCGGACAACTCCCTTGCAAACATTACAACACATTTTAAGAACTATTGCAATTTCCACAGCATGATCGATCTCTTCATCAATAACTACTTCACAATGAGTTTAAGATTGATTTCATAAAAATTGAAAGTGAAACAACTATACTCAAGTCAATTGAACTCCTTTGGAGGATATTATTCAAAATAATTCCGAAATCACTCTACGCATCTATATTTTCTTTTTTCACTCTTAATAGTTTTCCTAGTACCGTTAAAGGCCCGTCGCGTAGCGGTGCAGATGTATGTTAAAACTGTTTGGGCTAAAATGTTCACGTTGGGATGGTGTGAAAGTTAAGAAAAGGAATATGTCAGCTCAAGTGTCGTCCTCGCCAATTGTTTGCAACTCCAATTTATAGAATCCTTCCAAATAGTCCACATGTTGTTCTTAAGTGGAACGCAAATAAACAATCAATCAATCCTCTTGCAATAGTTTTACAGGAATTTAAAATTATATTTGAGAAACGATCTCCTAAAATTCGTTAAAAATATATCCCTACATCGTTATAAAATCAAAATGGTAACGATCATATATTAATTGCTATAACGGAATGTAAAAATATGTCTCCATAACTTTGACTATACAGTATAGATGCATATTTTAATTGAATGGTTGTTTTATTAACATCATACGTGAAAGCAAAACGATACTATTGGCGATGGACCGTAATTTTGAACCTCAGTAACGTAACGAGGTTAGCACCTCCCTCTCCAAACTTCCACATTTTTCCACGGGAAGACTTGGAGTCCTGACAGATGTAACGTGCAGCATCTACACTACGTGGCAGATCTTTGGTAGCATCAGGACTCGAACTCACTGCTCGGTGAAATAATATGGTCGCAAAGTCACGACCATGATCACCAAGCTACAACGGCCACGGTGTAGGTACATAAGTTAAAATTTCTGGACTTTTGAACTATAATCTGTCATATACTTACTCTAAAGCCCAATTAAACTAATAATAATTATTATAATAATGAGTTTTTCTGTTCTTTCAGAGCCCAGTATCAATTTACTAAACTTAAAGTTTGAAGTTATGCTTAATTTAAAACATTAAAGTAGACGAAAGATGAGAATTTTCAAACTAGACTATTTATTTTAAAAATTGTGTTAAGCTCAAAAAGATATGAAAGCATATTCATGTAAGATATCTTAAAAGGGTCACAGATGCATAGAAATATGATATGCTTCGAATATTTCCTAAAGGGAATCATACAAAACATTCACGTCGTAAGATTTCTTGAAAAATTTTATTGGGAAAGTTTCTGTAACCATACAAAATATTTGAAAATTTCTTATGTTGGCTTAGATAAAATAATACATAAATTATATATAAACTTTTGATATTATTACTTTTGATATTATTGTAACTTTTGGTATTATTGTAACTTTTGATATTATTGTAATAATATTAAATCAATCATTTTTATAAACTATTTCATAATGAAAACAATGCATTTTTAATACATAATTTAACCATCTAATGTACGAGAAATTAGTTCTAAATATTACCATACAAAAGAAAAATTTTAGAAATGTTTGGGAAAAAATTGAAAAAAATTAATTTTTCTTTCCCTAGGTTATTTCCAAGCGTTCGTATCATCACAGAATTAAGTCAGTCGTGCAACATGCGCTTCATGCAATTCAGAGCTAGAGATGCTTATGCCCTGCATTTATCTAAGATGGAAAAGGTGAATATAATTCAACACAAAACTTTGTGCACAGTTGTTACTTTCAGTATTGTTTCTTCAAATGTGATAATATATTAACTAGAATAAAGGATGCCACACGTTAACACACCGTTTGAAAAGATCTTGTTTAATCCCTTTTACCAAAACCCTCGAAGAAAAGTAGAAAGAGAAATCAATAAACTGTCAATAGCTATGGTTTAAAAAGGGAAAAAAATAAATTACAGCATAAAAAATGAAATAAAATCATATTATATTTCGAATAGCATAACAGAATTCATAAATAATACATCATCTTCTGTTCATGAAATTGTATGATAATGCATCGTTTTTTCAATTAATATTTAGTCCTGAATGTAACGGAATTCATACACCCTCATACGTTGTTGCATTGCAGTATACGTCCAGGATCACGGTCTCTTTTTTCTTTTTCTTTGTGGCGATGAGCTTTTCATTCTGAATGTCATTTCAATTGTATTATTTTTGTATTGAATGTATTATTGTAATACTTCACGCATAAAACAAACTTAAATTTGCACAAAAATCGCTTAACTTGGCGCATACTGCATCAAATCCCAAAGTGTTGAATTATTCATTTCAGTTTATTCAGTTTGGCTTGAACTTAAGAATAATTCACCTTCTTCATTCAATAAAAGTATCATTTAACGCTGCGCATAAGACTTCATTGCTGCTTTTAAAAAAAATATCCCTCATGATATTTGTGTCCATTTTTAGAGAGAAAAAGATAGAGGCTCTCACATATCCTATATGTTCCGATTGCCTTTTGCGGCGGGAAATGTTTTCAGCGCAAGTATGCTCGACACACTTCTTTATCAGGTAAGAATTTCAATATCAATAAAAAAAAATTAAGGCTATTAAATATCTTTCAAAAGTTTGCAATAATCTATCTACTTTTGAAATTCTCTTTTAGACCTTTGAAATGTTGATGTAGATATAAAAATGTGAGTAATTTCTGTTTGAAATTGAATAATATTGAAACTTAAATGGTTGTGAATTAAAAAAAAAAATTCTTTACAAATTTTCCTAACAATTTATCAGAACAAAATCAAACAATTTTCACTTTGAAAAAAAAATTATCTACACCTTTTTCTTTAACAAGAAGGGCTCCCCTGTTCATTGTATTCAAGGACTGTGCATAATTACTACGTAATTTTTTTAAATGCCCTTTTTTACGATCGAGTTTTGACAGATGTATTATTATGTCCGAGTTGACATTATTGTATTTATATATTTATTTTGGAGAATAAATTAGAGATTTTTAAAGGATTTCAAGATATAATGAAATGTTACCCCCTCCCCAACAACAAAATTTGCCAAACTTGGCAACCGAACGTATATTGTATCTAAGCCAATTACTTTCCAAAAATAATGTATAGTTGGAAAAAAAAATTCAGTTATTCACTTTATTACTATATTTTCGCCTTTAGACCTTCTGTTTCATTTAATTTTTTATATCGTTTTTTCTATCAGCTTATTTTTAGCTCAAAAGCCGTAATATTTCGAATTATATTCACCGTCGTTATTTCATTTATGATCTGAGCGAACTTGTTTATCAACGTTGTTATTTATTCTGTTCACTTGTTATTACTTCCGAATACTGGAGCTGTTTGCAGCCGATGAAGAGCTAAAAACGTAATCGTCAGTAACAATAAAGGCCTTAAAAAATACATTTTTAAATTTAAGGCTTCCATTTACCGACCGTTTTGATTTCGTGAACATAATGTTAATCTTATGGAATTTGTAGTTCTACAAACCTTCACTATTTTATCTAATTGAATGCAAACAAGTAATATATATTTAAAAAAAAGTCAATTCCTACTTAGGTCGACAAAGAAAATTTTTTTATTTTAGTTACTTTTTATTAAATAATTACAATTAATATAATTACATATATACATATGATAGTATCAGAATATTAAGTGGCAACAGAAATTTTTTTCCAGTGATCTACACACTTTGTCATTGACGGTATTTATTCCTCAATTTATATCCTGTTAAATATCTTATATAAGAGAAATTTTTTTCTCCCATATAAAACTAAAATTAATTATTTGAAAATCAAATGAAAAAAATTTTATGCTTCGATCTGAAAGCATGAAGATTCCAATCCGACGCTCTACCAACTTTGCCATTGCAAGATAAATGACATAGTAGAAGCATTAGCTTGTCTCTTAATTCATCCGGTAAATTAAATGGTTGGAATGCAGTTTATCCCAATCACCCTTGGGGACAGGAATTATATGGCGGTATTTTGCCGAATGTGGCTACCCTGGTCATGTTCAACCTACAAAAACTCGCCAAGATTGGCAATTTTTGAAATCGCGCCAAGTGGTTGGGCTAAACTGCATTTTCACCCAATAAATTTAATTGATATTTTTAAAAATCGTATTAATATCGAGTGTCATCCCCTACAAGTTTAAAAAAAATATATTTGAACTCGAGTGGATGAATAAAAAGGATTTTATCAACGACTGAAAATTTGAACAAGATATAATATAGAGTGTGAGCTAATAGTAGGAATTTAAAAAATGCACCCGAAAGAGCTAAAAACAATGAAGATATCTGCGGAAATATATTTTCCCTCATATTTTCAAAAATATTTTAGAATGTTTTTGTTTTTTAAACCGGAAAACTCACTAACGAATCGTTAAAATAAGAGTAAAAGTATTTCTGAAACCCGTAGGAAAACTTTAGTTCCGAAAAATCCTAAATTATTTTTTTGCATTCAAATGGATTAAATAGTGACGATTCGAACGCGGTAACAGAGATTCCATAGTAATGTACATCCCGTTCACGAAAAAAAAAAATGGCCGGTAGGCAGAACCTTAAACACAAAAAATCCGAATAACATTTAAGAAAACATTTTAGTTACTTGATGCAATAAAAACGCCTTCATTATATTTTGTCGTGCAGCGATGCAAAATTGCTCCTATTAGGAGAATAGGGTAATTAAAGAAAAAAAAATTCGGAAAATCTTATTAATTTAACGATTTCCTTTGAAATTACTTTCCTTGTGCGTGAAATGAAATTAGCGAGGTAGATAATAACCACCAATTCCCTTACACTTTAGAATGATTCTTGTTTTAACGAAAACCAAATAAAACTGCACTATATGTAGTTATGACGACATTTTTTTTTTTAGTTCTCCTTAACCTTCTAGGGTAACAAGAGTATTGTTCCTTGTGATTTGTGTCTTAGTGTTTCTGTTGTTCGCGGTGACGATTCGTGTTACACAACTTTAGTGCATTAATAACATTATTACAAGGCAAGTAGATCTTATTACACTCTTTATGTCAAAGCAAAAATACATCAATTCTTACATTTCTTGGGATTACCTATAGTAGTCAGCCATTTACGTTTACTACCACCTAGTTTGGATAAAAGCATGAGGAATGCAAGAATCTGAAATAAATTAGGAGTTGTAAACACATAATAATGAACAATTTTAAGAAATGAATATTTTTAAGAAACTTTATTGTACATTCATTCGTTTATTGAAGTCTAAGGCGTTTAAACGGTAAAATCTAATTCGTTTCATTTCGAGTCGAAGGGAAATTCTACAAGGTTCAAAAAAGTACTCATGTTAGGAATGGAAATGCTGTAACTCACTGCGGGTCCAATGATCGTTTTTCCTTTTTTCTAAGATATCCGCGAATACGATGCCTTTCGCATTCCAAAAAAACGTAACTTTTCTGATTGCTGAGACCATCTTCATCTTTTTTGGAGCACCTCGTTTTGATGGCTGCTTGGTCTCCGGTTTGTCATGATGAATCCAGATCTCATTGACGGTGGCAATTTGACGATAATTACTGGACTCGGCAGTTATCAAATTTTGATTTAACTGTAAATGGCCCAATAAATCAGAGTCGCACTTGTTTTGGAGCACTTTGAATAATTGTAACACACAATGGTAAAATCAATTTGCCTAATTTGCCAACAATGTCATCTGTCATCGAATCAGGTACTTTCTGAGTCTCTCTTGAATAACCTATCAGTGAAAATTTACTCATTAATTTAAGTACTCAGTATTATATAAAAGCTTTCGGAACCTGATATAATACTCCTGTTTCCTATATTTCTCGTCGATAATATATTTGATAAAAACATGAGCAGTTTCCTTATGCATTTATTTACTTCCACATGCATGATTCTTACGATTGTACCATTCATGATATATTACTCGAGTTACTAATCTACAATGATACTACCTAACCTCTTCCATAAATTTTCCCCATGGTTATTACATAAACTGGTGGAAAACCTCTCGTAAATGGAAGATTCCTCGTGTTTTCGTCTGCAAGTTAAATCCGCATTTATGACTTAGCGCTATTCAGGCATTATGCGTATCGTGGAAATCATTCAGATATAATTTATAACTTTAACGGAGAACTCGAAGGAATATTCAAACGTCGCAGATAGAGATTATACCCCGAAACCACGAATTATTAATGAGACACTCACACAAATCTGTGAATTCTAGAAATGAGAAAGCTGTGAATAGGTATTAACCAAGAGAGAAGAGAGAGATTTATTTAAATAAATTACTTGGAATCAAATCTCGCATGACGCAAATCCAATAAAACACTTACGAGAAAAGGTTTTCCGAGTAGAATAATCAGCAAGTATGAGTGTTAGAAAAGTTTCGAAATTGAGGATGGGTGTTAAATTATGAATGCAATAGGATGGCACGAGGAAAAATGCATCAACACCTTATTATGCAATACTAGTAGCCTATACATAATAGTATAATATAAGAATTATCCTGAAGTATTTTAACTTCCAGAAAAAAAAAACTTGGGGTGCAAATAGACATATGCAGCCCCCAAATTTGTTTTCTGGAAGTTAAAATACTTCAGGATAGTTCTTATATTATACTATTATGGATGACTTAAAATTTAAAATTACCTTTTTTTTTCCTTCTCATGCGTAATTTTTTTATCAATAAGAGAAAAAATGATTCTATATAAGCCAACTCCTGAGAAAAGAATAGAAAAATGTTTTCTGTCACCGAAATGTTCTTCTGTGTCAATATTTAAAGGCGAAGGGAGGGAGGGGGTGCATCCCTGTGGAAAATGACCAACCCCAACAGTTTCCTAGAAAAGAATTACGGTGGTATTTTCTTCCTGGCAGTGATCTACAAGCACTTAAAACAGGTCTTTGGAAATACCCAGGTCATCTTATCACACTACGGAATTGCATCGTCTAAGAGCGTTAGTCTCAGCCGCCGTAAGCGAACAGAACTCGGGGAATCTGTTTCGATTTATTTTCTTTTTGCTCAAATTGTAATGCTTATAATTTTATAACTTTAAATTTGCCGAGAACGTTTCTTTTCTTTTTTTGACTCTGCAATGAGGAAACAGAGGTCACTTTTAAATTATTTTAACTCAGGTGGAAAAAAATTCCAAACGTCAACTTGGAGCAGAAAGTAGCATCTTCGATCAGTTTTTATACGGAGATGCAAGATTGACAGAGCGTATTCTTTAGTTTTTATTCAGTGTTAACTCTAAACTAAGGTAATTGCTACTGTCAGGGCAATGACGATATGCACACCTCAAAATTAACTTCTGGTTATGCCACTGCGTAATACGCATTCATTTAGGTTTCGACCGCCTGAAGTTTACCTAATTTGTCCGGCTTTTTCATTTCATTTTCGATGTTCAACGGCTTTGTACCTTTTATCAAACAAAAAAAAATACATTTCCTACAATAAAATGGCTTGCGTTTCTCTCAATCGTAGTAAATGTTTATGGGGTCCACACCTGCAGGGCATAAGAGAATTTTATTGAAATAATCTACTTGCGGAAGAAGCATTTAAAGTCTCGTTTATCAAATCAGACCAGTATCATAACCATTTTGTCTCATTTTTAATAATTTGAACAATGTTGTAACGATTTTTAACATTGTCTTCCACACAAACTGAAAGCTAATAATAAATGAATTTAATTCATATTACTTGAATATTATAACAATGATTTCATAATTATTTTCCATTCAAATTTAAATTATCTGGCTTTCTTAGGTATGGAATCCAACATTCATTTTGCACATCTTATGACGATTTATATAACCCCAAATGTTATATCAAAGACCATTAATTATCCTTGAACTCAAACCCTTGGTGACTCCGAAATTTTTCCGGCTGCTGAATATAGAATTTCTTATGTTTTTCATAACTAAAGCTTTAAATACAGATAATTATGTGTAGCAACATAATTAAATAAACAAATAAGAAGTTCGGCGAAATTTATGTATATATATCGAAGAGATTATTACTGTTCATATAAAGGTGAGTACAAAACTTTTATGTTAATTTAGCAAACAATACATCATTTGAAAAAAAAAATGATTTCACAAGTCCCATGAAGAAAAAAAATTATATTACCTGGTAAAACAATTTTTAAAAAAACGTTAGAGTTTTATTTGAATCATAAAATGAAGCAGGCATTGAAGGTGCTATAAGTTTATGTAACGGAGATATAGAAGGCATTGGAGGCATTTTCTGTATCTTTTCCCCCGAGTTAGATATGCAGTTGTTTATTCATGTCTATTGCATAACCATGATGAAATGTAATATTAAAAGTGACCACATGTGTGGGAAATCGAATGCTTAAACCATGACTTCGAAGTTCTGTTTCTATGTGACAACTACATGGGTGGGAGAAGATGAAAAGCATTTTTTGAGAAAATGAATTGTGACAAACTTTTTGGGGGCATCAAGTAAAATAATGACGTAATTATTTATTTATTTTCTAGGCGTTCGTGAAAGATTACATGATCACATTTGTCAGACTACTCCTGGGTGTTGATCAAGCTCCAGGATCCGGCTTCCTCTCATCGGTAATATAATTCAGTGGATTGAATTTTTATATATGACTATTTTCATTCAGTAATTCTACTTTTGTTTGCGAGTTTCTGATGTTACTTTCATAAGGCTTTGAAAACCTTTACCAAATGATCATATATGCACTGCTGGCCATTAAAATTGCATCACTGGGAGGAATGATCTGACGAACGTCAAAATCACTTGAAAGGAAGAAGTTGGGATTTACAAATGATTAGTATTATGTGCATTTAGACGACATAGGAGGGATAAACGACATCTGAAGCACAGCATAAAAGAAAGTTGTGTAGTGGATTTAAGCCTCGAATATGGAGAAATGCTTTCCAGCAAGTATCGAAATACGATAGAGGCAGGATCGTTGTCTATCGAGAGAGTGGATTATGGTTCCATGATATTACCCGTCACACTGGTCAAAATCCAACCACTGTCATGCGAATATGAAATCACTGGGTTGCTGAGCGGCATGCAGGAATTCCACGCCCTCCCAAGACTAACACGCGAAAGGACAGACATATTGTGAGGTCGACCCTGCAAAATCGTACAATCACATTACGTACCATTAGTCAGGAAAATAGGCACGTTTGCAGCACACCCAATATTCGCTCGTACGGTACGACGACGTTTACAGCAACGTGGACTGTCAGCACGGCGACCATTACTCCGGCTTCCCTTAACAATGGGGCATAGAGAGAGACGGCGACTCTGGTGCACCAAAAGACAAAACTGGATACAGGAGTAGCACAATTTTGTCTATTCATACGAGTCCTGTGTGCAGTATTTTGATGGTCGTATACGAGTCTCGAGGCTCCGAGGAGACCGCTCGGGGCCTGCTTGCATTCAATATCGGTATAAGAGCCCTGCACTTGATGTGATTGTTTGGGCAGCCATTGGGTACACGACACGCACATTTCTATTTCGGATCGATGGTGATATGAAAGCTGTTCGGTACATTTAAGACATCTTACGTCCATCTTCAGCCAGGTTGTTTCCTATCTTCGAAGCCTGCCAAACACCATTCTCCATCAAGATAATGCAGATCACGCGTTTCACATCGTATTCTGACCTTCCTAGATATACAGGGTATTCGATTGTTTCCCTACCTGCATGTCTCCAGATCTGTCACCTAATGAAAACATCTGGTTGGCTTGTTGAGTAACTGGCCAGCCACCCCTCTCCAGCTAATACAATTGGTGAAGTGTGGCACAGCCTTGAAGCAGCATAGAATGAGTAGCCCGTTTCTGTCATCCAAACCCAGTTCGACTCCATGCCTAACAGGATAAGGGCTTCACGTTTCAACTGCCAGGGGGTGGCAGCTGTTTCTACCAATTTCACATTCCTATAAATTCCAAAACTGCTTGCAAATTTAATCCTCTTGTCTTCATGCCTTACTTTTTACGTCCAATAAATATATTTTTTTCGTATTTGCTTTCCTTCATGGTGTTACAATTTTAATAGCCAGCAGTTGTATATATATATATATATATATATATATATATATATATATATACACCCAACTCTTTTTTTATGCGATTTTGAAATAACACGATTCACCAAAGTACTATTTACACGGTTTTATTTTTTTTTCTTGCTTGAATCCCCCCCTCCAATTTTTTTTTAATTCTAATTTTGACAGTGTAATCAGAAGACGGTCATTTTATGTCCACACACATGCGAGTGACACATAAATATATTTTGTACTCGGTGAAAAAGGGAAATTTGACTGATGTGGAAGCATGGAGAAAGTTCACGATTATGGATTGCATTACACAAGTTCTTTTGCCATCAAACAGTTGCGTCAATCGACCTTAAATACATGTTGGAAAAAAGTTTTGCCAGCATGCATCAAAAGTGAAAGTTTCGTAGCAGAAAAATAAGCTGTGAGTTCTGAAATTATAATTCTATCAAATTAGTGGCGAAGGTTTTAACAACATGAAATGGGCTAACATTTAAGAATTGATGGTAGAGAACCCTTTGGTTGAGGACGATTTGATCGAATTTATGATAATAAAGAAGTCTATAATAGCGAAGTCGAAGGTGAAGTTCAGTTATTAACAGCTGATTTAATTCGTGAGGACTTAAAATTTGCTACGAGTTAGGAACAACATTTTCTCTCTCATGATCCTGACATAGACCGTGCATTAAAATTTCAAAGAAATCTTAAGTTTCGTGTAGCAGGATATTAAGAATTATATAAGCAACTTGAGAAACCAAACAAACAACAGACTTTGTAACAACAAAAAAAGAAAGAAAGAAACCCAGCAGAGGCCGTTAATACCGAACGAAAATCTTCGTTTGAATCAAAGCCGACAATTGTGCTAGAAATAATGACACATCTACTGTTGATAGCATTTTTGATCCATTCGTAATAAACGTGCACGCTTGTTATCAAGTAGCGATAAATAGTTAGTAGTTTTATTCCTAATTTCACTTATATATTTTATGTACCTATAGACTGAATTTTCACTGTACATTAATTTTATTTATTTTTTGTAATAAAAATGAATTGTTTTCGTTTTATAAATATGTAATATGAATTTCATTATTACTTTTTTTGCACGATTTTTTGAAAAAATATCTAATTTTTTTCTCCATATTATACCATTTCTTAAAGTTGTGGAACATATCCCCAAATTTACCATACGTAGCATGTATTTTTTACACGATTTTTTCTGCACGGTATTCTATAGAACGTATCTACCATGTAAAAAAAAAAGAGTTGTGTGTTTATATATGTATACTCGTATTACTCAGTCCCAAGCCTGAGACAGCATTTAGAATTACTTCATCTCTATTTTTGACTTTACTTTCTTTATTCTTTTTTCTTGAGATGTGCTTTATACTTCTTGATTAGGTTTCTGATATTTTGAACTTTGTTGTAATTTTTCAAATTACTGGTTTTATTTTAATTTGTTTATTTACATATTTATAATGTGCATTTCTGAATAATTTTTGATATTATAAATTTTCAGCGATTGATAGACTTTTTATATTATAATGTTTGGATTCTCTAAATTTTAGAACATCTATATTTAAATTTAAGGGGTTTTTTTTATTTCAATTATATTTGATTTTACAATATTTTATTTTTATTTTCTATAATAATTGGAATTTTCAAGTTTTAGTTTTTCATTTAGTTATAATTCATAATTTATTATGAATTTATATACAAGCTAATGTGCATGTAAGAACACTGTAGGTAATAAATATATACATATGTGTGTGTGTGTACATTGCAGCATTCTCACAACTAACCTCCAGTCCTCTCAGAATTGTAAATGTTCTCATAGTTCCAAATTTCAGTTTTCAAAGTCACGCTTGTTATCAAGTTACACCGTAGATAAAACCATCAAGTTAATTATAAGTCGTGCGTCGCCGATTTTTCAAACAGCAAATGATGTAAGTTATATCAAACATAGTCACCATCAATGCAGTCTTCAATCTCAACAGCTTGGCATAAAATATTACGCCAAGCTGAAAACATTTAAAATTAATTCTTAAAGTTATTAAATATCTGCACCATCTAATATTTATGTCTAACAATCGTAGTTTCAAAATAAATGCTTATTTGTAAAGCTAAAATTTCAAACACTGTAATTGAATCATTAAACAAATTTCGAAATATCAGTCAAAGTTCCATTTTTTACCTTAGCCGTGTACCACCGCTCGATTACTACTTCGAAACTGTAATCTCATTTCTATGACAATCAGACATAAACTTGAGTATGACGTGATCTATAAACTTTGTCTTTTGTCTGCGTAAAGTGATTCACAAACGGTATTACTTAAATTTTTATTTAATCCAATAACGTAAGCACTGAAATAAAATGGGTAACGTGAACGCAATGTCAATTATTTTGGAAATAGAAAAATAACGAGCTTTCAGTTAATATTTTGAAATCGAAAAGAACAAACTTGGAGCATTTTTACAGCAAACATTTATCTTTCTTTTTTGAATGTCCCGAAATTAAACTTTTTAACATTACACTGATTAAAAATATTTCGAGGTAAAATGAAATATAACCAAACGTAATATCTATCTGTTTCAAATCAGTTTCCCTTTATCGCGAATTCTTACAACGAATTTAATTTTTGCAAACTTGCATCTGGAAGCAACTAAAATAAGTTTTGAAAAAGAATCGTCGATTGCCGCACAAAAGCTTCTTTTGAAAAATTTTAAAAGATGTAGTTTGAATTTTTGTGCACATTAAAATCAATCCGTACTAAAATGATTACGCTGTATAATGCGTATTCTTCTCTTCAAATCTGACATATTTGAAAAATAGGATTGGCTTATCAGGATGGTTGGAATAGCTTTTCTGGAAATTAATGGTTATTCAGTCCTGAATATGCTTTAATCCTAACTTCAATATTTGTTTGACAGATTTCACTTCAAATATTCAAGAACGAGATCCACCATATGTTCAGCAACTGGAAGAGAAGATTAGAAACAAATGCATGCGTCAAATAATTCTTGCGATAAATTTAAAGAATTCGTAAGAAACTCCAGGAATATTAATATCAGCAGTTCTAAAACTTCGTATATTTCTCACGTGTTTTAATATTGTGTGGAGGGTAATTTATGCATAACTTAAGTATATGGATAAAAATGTTCCAACTTTGGTTGAAAACGTTTTGAAAATACGTAAAGTACGTTAAGAAAAAGGATTTCAAATTATGCCTATACGTTGTTACGATGTAGTAGTTTTGAGAACTTATTTTTAATTTATTCATTTACATTGTATTTTAGAAAAAATGTCCGCAAACAAAAAACATAATATTGGAAACAAGGAACACAAGAAACATGCGTATAAATAGTCAATATATAAAATCTATATTGAAAAAAATTGAAAACACAAAAATGTTAAAATACAATAAAATTTAAGACAAAGGCACGTACACAAAATTAATGTGAGAATGAATAATATAGTGTCTTAGTCCTGATTTATAATAACAAAATGACTGTATCATCAGTCTCAACGCAGGTAATCAACCTGTCTCAATATAAATAATTAAAAACTAGTCAATATTATTTGTAAAACTTAACTATTTAAACAATCTGAGTACCGAATTCAATTCTGATGAGAGGAGCTTAGCAATCAATGTATGTGCTCCCTTCATTGCATATCACTTTAATCTCACAAAGAGAAAGAAATAAAAAAAATAAATAAATTTCGGTTAATGTTAACCATCTATGGTTCATATCTTCGACAATAAACTTTTAACAAATAATCCCTGTATAAACTGTATTATATTTAAAGAAATGTGAAAAAAAAATTGATGAAAACTTATTGGCTTGATAATTTTTCTTTGAGTCATATATATGATACATGTCATATTAAACAATTTTTGTCTCCCTGTCAGATTCGTATTACAAAAGATGACATGTGGATCAAAACCTATGGACGTTTATACCAAAAGTTATCATCTACTACGTATGAAATACCTATCGGAGTTTGCCGTACACAGAAATCAACTTTAGCAGAAACTTCATCGGTAAGTTTGAAAATATTCTTAGTATTTGCAAAAGACATTAAATCAATGACTATAAGAGAAAGTTAAAAAATTCCAAATATCTTAGAATTATAGTAGAAACTCTTCTTTGAAAGGTACTATACGCGCGTAAAGTACGTATGAATCTCAACTCCCTGCAATTTACAAAATTCAATCGCAACAGCACTTCATTTGCTCAAGCATTAGAAATCAATCCAAAATCCCATAACTGTCCCGGTATTAGATCTAAAAGAATAGATCTCTAACACAACGTCCTCGAGATAAGCGATTTATTCTTCCTAATTTTACACAAATTATGTATAATGACAAGTAAGAGTAACTGAACCACTCAAAGATAAACTCTATTCGTTCCCTCAAGGGCTACCTCTAAACAGTAAGGCCTTGGGTTGCCTAGTGATCATGGTTTCTGACTTGGGGTCGGCTTTTCGTCAAGTCGTGGTTTCGAGCCCTGATGCCACTTAAGACCCACCGGATAATAGGGTCGATGCACGTAAAATCTGTCGAGGTCCCAAGTCCTCTTGTTGGCATGATATGGATGTTTGAAGATATATGTTCGAGTGTAGTCCTCGTCATTTACCGAGGATCAAAATTAAGAAGGCCGTCGCCAATAGCCCTCGTGTTACTCATCAATGCGACGTTAATAAATAATCACAATCCCCTAAATTGAAATGTGTTCCTCTAATCTTTCTCTTTTTCTATACATAGATTTTTATTTTATTTTTAAGCGTTTTCTGAAATAAAAACATAGCACATTTTTTTAACGTAACTCTTTCAATTTCTGTTTTATCTTATTTGTAAAATTCTGAACAAGTTAATATTTGTATTGAACTCTTAAGCTTTGTCTTAGAAATATTTTCAGCGAGAATGTGGACCCGAATACTCCCATAACCTTGCAATCGTAAAAGTGTTTTAAAAAAAAGTGCAACTAATTACCGATGAAGTTAATACGTTTACCTTTATGTTGGATTCAGGACGCAGTTTTTTTCTTTCCTATTTCAGATGTCCCTCGATTTGATGGATGATGAGGACCAAATTGCTATTCGAACTGACGTAGAAAGGCAAGAAATTGGAAATCTCGTCAGAAATAGGATGAAAGATTTGTGTCTGCCGACTGAAGATTATGGTAAAACATTTTTTAATATTATTAAACTAAATATCAATTAATCAAATTGGAAAATAAAGGATAAAAATCGAAAGAAAATTCAATGTGTGCTGTAAAATGTGTGATACACGAACAAATCATTAACAAAAACTTATCAAATTTGCAATACCATTAGAAAAGATGCTTCTCGTTGTTGTTGTTGTTTATTTCCAAGGTTCCCTTCTTCCCATAAAGCCGGGAGGATGACTTGGATGGACTCCCAATCTGATGAACCTTTCCATTAAGCATATGTAAAACGCACAGTTGTCAAAAAAAAAAAGTTTACTGAAATTTTATAATTTTTCTGTCTCAGCAAAACAATATTGGTTCCCCCCCCCTAATGTCTCAAAAGGAACTAAATTTTATTGTCGAAAGGTAATATTAATTACGTTATTTAAAATAGTTAAGTTCATTCCAATAAAAAAGATGTTTTCTGTCAATAGCAGAAAAAGAAGTTTCATGTTAAAAATGACATATTTTTGCATATCTGACTTCTTTTAATTTAAAAATTAGTTTAAATTTCAAATTTCTTAAAAATTTTCTCATAAGTTTCAAGATAAGAAAATTAAGCAATTGGCTAATAAAAAAAAAACACGAGTGTTTCAAACGATTGACGATATAAAATGTTTTGATTCACACTTTTCAAATATGTTTACTCCAATCGATAAATAATTACTTCATGAAATTCTAAAAATTCAGGGAAATAGAATAAATAAGTAATTCTAAAACGTGAATGATTAAATTGTTATGAAAACAAGAAAAGAAAAGTAACATCCAGCAATTTTTCGCTGTTTTAATTTTCTTTTGGATGTCCACAAAATTCTTAAATCTGAGGTTTCATGTATTTTCCTTCAAAAAAAAAAAAAACATGATATATTCGAGATGAAAATTGCAATCAGAGTTTGGACTGTGTTGAGAGAGAGAAAGAGAATGTTGAGTTTTTCATGGCTCGAAAACCAAATCAGGCTATGCCGCGCCATTTGGATAAGTGTTAAAAGGTCATATAATCATGTTTAATTTTTAATTATTGCTCCACTCTTCGCGGTGTTTCTAAAACGGAAAGATATTATTAACATTCTTTTTTGTTTGTGTTTGGATTACCAACATTAATTTGTTACCTTAAATAAAAAATAAAATAAAGAAAATAAAAAATAAAATAATAATAATAAATGTAAGAACTGATCAGAATAAAAAATTAAATGTTTTGTAATGTTTGAAGTGATATTGAATACGGCCTTCTGACAGTGTGTGAATGTCCCTGGAACCTATGACAGGATATGAATGCTAAATCCAAAACATAGCCTATTTTTCTACATAAATAACTTTTTAGAACTTTCTCTTTTTATAACTTTATTACTTCTTTTCAAAAGTTTATCCATCATGATAATTAACTACTCAATTTATGATTGTAATTTGGTTCTCTTCGCGCTATTAAGAATTATATCAATTTTGCCCAACAGCAATGAAATGTTCAGAAATTATTAGAAATTACAAAGAAAACAAATGAATATAACTCAAAACAAGAATTAGATTTAATAATATGTGTGTCTGTTTATCAGTTGTAAATTGTAGAGCGTAAATAATAATATACCGATATAGCACAATGTATTTTATATTATGAATAATATGTGACATATATCTAATACATAAGACACTTCAAATAAAATTTAATTTCTTAAAATGCGAGCCAGCATAAATGTTGTCTTTCTTTTGAACGAGAGCCTAAATTGAGACGCGCTAATTTAGATTCGATTAATCCTACAACAATATTTAATGAGAAACATTTACAAAAAAAAGATAAGCAATATTTAACTTTTTATCTCTAAAACTAAAGATAATGAAAGTTCGGCGAGTTCATTTCCAAATCACAAGCATTTGAAAATTTCTGACAATTACAAGAACAAAATTGCTCTTAAAATATCGAATGAAAAAACAAGCTTGAATATGACGAAACATAATTAGCGTCTCAAAATGATGAAGCGATAATTTGTAACCTCACCTCATTGATGTAACATTTTCTGGAATGCGAGAAATTCTCAAAATTCTTTGTCACTTCGTTTTCTTAAAAATTTTTTTTTTTTTATGTTTTTACAGATGATTGTTCAGAAAAGAGGAACAGTTTATCTTACGTCATGATCAATCCAAGCTGCGACATGATGCTTGAAGAAGGGGATGTAATGTAAGTAGTGAAAAAAGTGGATTATTCGTTTTTGTTTTCCGCAATAAAGTTAAAGGAGCGAATAAAAATCAAGACTTTTTTGAAAATTTGCTGTTCGGGGAGTGAGTGAATGTTAAGTTTTATGACGCAAGAGCCAAATAAGGAATAAAAAATAAAATCAGGGAAACGACTGAGAAAAATCTTTAAAACCGATTGGTCGAAAGTTGCTTGAAAGTAAAAAATTTACAGTACACCGACTAAAAAATAGTAAATAAATCTATGTACATTAAGGAAAATATAGGAGCGAAATAAACAATTCCGTTCGATTCCGGTATTTTATGAGCTTCAAATGAAGATCTCGTCTGTAGTCATCGACGTCGATTTTCAAGGTTGAGTTTGTAACACTTTTTTCGGTTTTTGTTGGTTCTTGGTAATATCTATTTTGGGCTTATGACCCACTGTGAGATAAGAAATATTTCTGAAAGTACTGTTTGCTTACTTTTAGTTTTATTTTTCCGAGTTTATATCGAGTATGGGTGGTCGAGTTTTAGTTGTTTTGGGGGTAGGTATTACGGAAGAAGAGGAAGGTAGAATAAGTGCCAGTGCGGATGATTCAAAAACTGCAAATGTGTCGAAGATGAACTACAGGTATTGGATTTAAAAGATTATATAGTTACTGGTGGACAATGAACCTTTGTGATACTTGGGTCGATTTGGAAGCAACAGAAGCAATAACAGGATGGGGAAATGGTAATGAATGGGGGGGGGGGGGTTTAGTAACTTGAGAAAAAGGTAATGCCGATGGTAAAACAATTTCTTAGCTTCGAGGTAAGAAATACTTTTTTTTATTTTAACATCCTATATATTTTTCTCAAGCAAACGCTGTCGACAAGATTAGGGATTAGATGGAAGGTGTTGAGATCAGTTAACACATTTGGATTCTAGAATGCAATCTGTATGAGAATGACCAATGGAAACACATTATGAATACGTCTATTGGCCTCGGCATGCTGATTGAGAATGCCCAAAAGCAGAGAAGAGGATTTGGAACATAAGGGCGGAAGGGACAATGTAAATAACCAACGATAACAGTCGGTAATTGCTGAGTATTGGAGGTTAATATGTTTCGTTGGAAATGCCTTATTGTCTTTTCGGATAACAATATGCCTAACGTTTATGGCACTTTAGGTCTGATAAGTCTCCAAGGATCTCGGACCCAGGAACACAAACGAGGAGGAATTCAGAGATAATACCGCGGCAAGTATTCAGAAAATTATGGGTATAAACTGTAAGTGGTTGTTTTAAAAATGTTTTTGCGAGGAGAAAGGACTTGAGTTCCTTTACAGAAGAGGTTGCGATTGAGAGGTCTGCAGGTCTAAGTGCCTTGACGTTTTTGAGATTGACTCCAATGTTTTGGAGACCTAAGTGTATTGCAAAAGGAGACGTCGAGGCAAATTCTTTATCTGGTATTGAAATAGTAAGGACTTGAATGCATTTACTCGTCCAGTCTAAGTGCAATGGTAAGGATAAGTGAATGATAGGCTACAACAGACCACGAAATAGATGAATCTATGAGAAGAAAATAGTTATTCGTTTTGGTGTGTTCCACCCGCACACACATCATGAAATTCAACGAGGAAGCCAATTACGGGACACACAACAATCGTCAGGCACGACACTTACCTGAAGGTCACCCAGTATATAGTTCTGCAGCATCAGGGCGTGTATCTACCGGGAAACCCAATGTACCCCTTATCTGCAGCATTAGTTGTACGGCAGTGTTTCTTTGAGAAATCCGGAAAAAACCACAAAACATTTACCACCAGGCAATTGACAGAAGCAAGCTCACTCCTACCACACACTTACAGCGAAACATGGGCCAAAGGGAAAACAAAAGGTATTCGTGGATACCACTTTCATCCTTTCGAGACGCCACACCCGGCAATAATGCGAGTTGACAAGCCAGCAAAGGAAATCCAAAAATGAAATCAATAATAAATACTCAAAAATAAAGAAACAATAGCAGAACGGAATAAAAAACAGTCGGTAAAATGAGTTTAAGCAAAACAAATGGAATCGTGTAAAAAAAAGCGAAAAGGTTTTAAGTTGTGATCTAGATTATTTTTTTTTAAAAAAAAAAAGGGGGGGGGAGAGAAATTTATGACAAGAAGGCGAGTCGAAAATAGAGAAGCATCGCTAGGGCATCCTGAATTTGCTATTCGGAACGGCGCCCCGGCCGACACACACAATGAAACTAGATTTTGATTTTAGGTTAGTTTACAGAATAATCCTGCTTGAAAATAAAAAGCGCATGCGTGAACTTTTACAAAACAACCAAAATGACGAAAACATGATTACACAAGCATTTAGAAGAAAGGAAAGAAACTATCTTGTGATATATCAGAGTTTATTCTAAAAAAGGAATCGAATCTTTAGGACTGAACCGTTTTTTCTTTGCTAGTTGAAATTGAATTAATCTCCCCTTCTTTTTTTAATACAATACTTTCAAGTTTAAACAACCTCAAGTTAGTATTTTCCTGATATTTCTTAAAAATATTTTAAACTTCAATTTTATGCCTGTATTTTGAACTTAATTTGGATATTGTTTTCTCCCTTTAAAAAGGGGGATACTGAGATTTTTTAATTAACAGGAGACAATCCACATTCTGTTCCAATGTAGAAAATAAATTAATGCAAAATGCATAATATATATGCTTCATTATAATTTGTAATATAACAATTTTTAATTTTATAATAAAGTAATTGTTTAGATGGAATTATACAACTAAAGAATATGAAGAAGGTACATGCGATACTCTCAGAGTTCTAAATAACAAAAATATCGTGTTGTACAATGGATGACCCCATAATTTCGATTTTTATATTTGAACTTTCATAAATTCGAAGTTCATGTAGAAAATAGCAATAACAGAAATACATAAAAAAAAAAGTTGAATGCTAAGGAATACATCCTGTGTTTACATATCAAAGTCGTCAAATGCTCTTGTATAAGAGGTCGTAAGAATCAGTTTGACATACTTTATAAATAATCACAGACCTTGATAGATGCGATACTATGATTCCGTCTTGGTAATATGAATAAACTGTCCTAGAGCTACATTATAACATTCGTTTTCAATTTCCAGTAGTCAAACGACTTAAGGTCTCGTATGTAGTAACACCACTTTATAATAAAATTATTCTCCAACATAGTTACTTTAGATCCACGAATTGACATACGGAAGCTCATAAAAGACTATGTGGAAATAGATAATAACAGTGATATAGATAGTGAAATAGAGATAATAACAGTGAAAAAAAATTATTAACAAAAACCACCCGTCGATATGCAGTGGTCGTCATTTAAACTTCTTCATTAGACTGCGTTTAAAACCAACCAAAATCTAGTTTCTGTCCTGGTCAAGAACAAAAATTTCACGACCCCACCTTATGTTCAATCTGCCCCTAATCCACCCATCAGAAAATTAGTATTAAATAGCAAAACGTCATTTATTTAGGTGACTTAGTTGCCATTATCTTAAATTTTTTGGAACCATAATAATAAATGCAATCTTATACACTCAATAATTATAAGGAGTTAAGAATGTTTACTACCCAAAGAGTTCATAATTCAAACTATATTTGCGAGACCAATTGAAGCAAGTAGTTGACTAATTATTATTTTTACTGTGTGTGAATGAAAATTGGCAATTCCAAATGCAATGCTTCCATTGCTTGGAAATTTTGATGGAAACTAACTTATGGTTGCATTAATAAATTCTATTTCACAGATATGTCATTCGGCCCAGTCCCATCTGGAGCAAAAAAGTATTTCTCACCCGAGGTTCTATACGCATAAAATCTCCAAAGAAAAGTCATCGGCAGGGCATTAATAAATCAACCCAAGAAGAGAATCTTCCAGGATCCACTGGTGATGGCAAAGCCGACGACGAAGAAAAAGAGGGAACAACTGTCTAACGTTTACTCATCACGAGCTTATACACATTCTTCAAGAAATTCCATTACGCCAAAATAAACGCCCGAAGTATTTTATATGGGACTAATCACAGATATTACCAAAAGCCTTCGACAGTATAAAATATATATATGAAACAAATATAATCACACTTAAAGTAACCTATTCAGAGCTTTATGTAATTATGCCATGCAACATGAATGAGAAATTTGAATCAGGACTTATAAGATTTTTATTTGAAGGGTTATGCTTCGTTTCCTGTCAAGTTCACTATCGCCATTTATATTATAAACACCTAAAAAGGTGAATTAAATTGGCCCGGATAAACAAAAGTGTCATATTTCTTTTAGGTTTATCAGATAAGTCCTATCTTTTTTTTTTCCCCCTCCTTAAAGCGCATTCTTAAAAATATTTAACTAATGCTATCAAGTAGTTTTTGTTTCCTAAGGCACTTTTGAAAGAGTTACATTTCCTTTTAAAATTTCATACACAGTTCTTTGTACTTATCTTCAACGATGATGAAATACATGTTATATACTTATCACACTCGCTAAGTCGAGAAACTAAACAATGCGCAAGAGTTAATTTAAAGAACAATAAAAATTAAGCAATGGAAAAACGCAAAAATACCAATAGACAGAAATATGGAGATGTAAATTAAAACCACGAAAGGTATAACAATAAATTGCAAAAGAAAAATTAAATCGTGTATTAAAATTCGCATTAATTGCACACCACCAAAAATGGGAAATATTAAGTGTCGTTTGTAAAGGACTTTAAAGAAGATGAAGTAAGGGAATTCATAAATATAACATTTGTTATAACTATAATAAGCTCTTTGTTAGTAAAAATGGCCGAAATAGCTTGGTTGATAAGGGTCTGGATATGAGCAAACGAATTAAGATCTCGTAATCTTAAGAAACAACAGGGGTTGGCGCAGTTTAATATGTTGGCATTCAAAGTCCTTACATTGACATGGCTTGATGTGGAAAATGGAGGGTCAACTAAGGTGTAGATCTCCTAATATAATCCCCACACAGGGGTAGCTATAATATATATATAAACCTATGAAAGCAAAATTATTCTCTTGTGAGAACCTAATGGTAAAGTATTTAGTTAAAATTTGAGGTAGGTCATTTCAGATGTCGACCTCTTCATCTGAAAGTGGTTCAAAATTACGAGACGTATTGGCTGTATTAAGCGGACTTTCGAATCGGACAAAAAAAATGGACTGGAAACGTTCAAAAATTAAAATATAATTTATAATAAAAACTTATTTATCCTATTATTATTATTATTTTTTGTTTCTTCAATCTCTAAATGATTTTTGTACGAGATTGATGTAATAGTGAAAAAAGTGCCGTCATTTGCATCTAGTTTCGAATAAAGGTAAATTTTAGAACCTCTAATGAGTAAAATATCTATGCAACTTTATATATATATATAAAAACTGCTAAATATCCATGCAAATCAAAAAGGAAGAAATAAAATATAAGACTTTTTAAAAGGTTGTTCTAACACCACCAACAACCCAATATTAATTAAAATATCTTCAATAAATGTGCAGAAATTCAGCTTCATATTTTTGAAAAGCGAATTCATATTATTTTTAGCTTATATTTTGTTATTCAAAAAAAAAAAAAAAAAAAAAAAAAAAAAAAAAACATGGATACATACTTAAATAAGTTATGTGTGATTTTTTTTCATATAAAGTCATATCTACAGAGAAAGCTTAATTGTTTAATTACACGAAGCACATACTTAAAGATTTTTTACACTCGTTCCAAGGTCATTTTAAGAAATTAAAAGTTTTTTAAAATAAACTTATGATTGATGATGGTGAAAAAGGTTACTAAAGAGCAAACAAGAAATTTCTATACATCACCCATTAGGTGATGGCCCCTAATAATGTAACTGTATAGGTGATGCTTTAAATCTAAGTTTTACAAGTCGTGTTCAGTGACAGCGATTGGTAATTAAAAGTGGGAGGGGGTCAAAAAATTTATAGACAACAAAAAATAACAGAAGGGGAAGGAGTGTAAAGAGGGTAGACACACACAGAATATAAAAATTTAGCTATAAAACGGTAGGTTTTTCATTCTTTCTGTGCGACTTTGGATAGAGAATAAAAGATGACAGTTGATATCAGTTTTACTGTGACTTAATACTAATAACGTGCGTTTTTTTTTAAATTACTTAATACTATACAATATAACTTTCATCAAAGGAACAATATTACACAATGAAACAGGTTTATTTAGAGAAATAAAAAATAATAAGCGATAACTTCATTGACAAAAGTATCGCTTGTTTTAAAATAAACACCAAACAAAATAATTTGCCAAAATCCATTCTGTGAGGGCTGTGCCAAAATGGCCGCACGAGTCTAACTACAGTGCCATGATGCATGACGTGTTTTGTGCGTATTTTCACTAAGTAAATTTGTTAATAATTACAGAAATCAAAGGAAAAATTATTAGATGGTAAAACTACAGAGTTCATGCAATTTTGTTTATTATTCCCAGCCTCTGGCAGCTAAATTTGAATAAAAATTTAATTTCTTCCCCAGAAAAAAAGTGTAACTGAGGGAGGGGGAGAGACTGTTGCAGTCACTGATCAGGCTTGTAAGAAGAAATCGGCATCCGAACGTAGTGCTCTACATCCATACCATGCCAATATTTTATAAAAAATTTATACAATGGAGAAATTTTCCAAATAAGACAGCATTTGATATGAAAATACAAAGTTCTAAAAGTTACTAACTCTGAACAGGTATACTTTGATTATGATTACATCATATATATTTTATCAATCTTAAACACTGAAACCAAACTAGTACTTAAACAGAAATAACTTAAAGGAGATTCAAGTTTTCTTATCCTTACAATGGAAATTTGTAAGGAATTACTCAGAATGACAAAGGATAATGATAATGGAAAACAACGAACAGAATGCTTGAAGTCTATAAAACAAAATTGAAACAAGAAACTACATTTACAATATCCATTCTTTTTACAAAGAGTGGATAATATTTACATGAAAGTGATTCTGAACTCTAGACCGATGGCATTTAGTGTAAGCATTCAATATATGTGATATATATCAAACTGTATAATTTAAGAAAATTATATTATTTGAGACTTGCAATCGACAACACTAGACTCAAGATTTCTTTAGATATTTATATTAATATAAAGAAAAACCTTGAAAATACTGAAGTATATCAGTGCTATGATGGTATGCATTTTTTAATAGATAAATAAGTTGGATACATAATGTGCATGAATATGTATTACAAAATGTTTTCTCTTTGGTATGAATAGCATACGGAATATCGTCAAAGATCAAAGAATAAAGTATTCATATAATTCTGTGCCTTTTTTAAGTCTATTGAACAAAAAGAAATATATCTTACATAATTTGGAAAACAGTTAGGAGGAGGAGACATTGAAACACAAGAAAGTCATTTTAGAACACACATAAAAAAAAGTCGAAAATTTTTATAGAGATCAAAATGGAAGATAAGTCATGGCATGGCTTAACTATTTTAAAAAAAAAATACATATATGCATATGGAAAGGTGTGTTAAAATATTTTTTTATACAAATGAAGACCTGCAAATGAATATTTCCAAGACTTGGAGCTTCCTCGATGAGCAACAAAATGAGAATGATTATAATGAATGCAAAGTACCAAGAATATAATTGAATGAAAGGTTTAAAACTTCAAGAATTTTTCTTGTTAGTGTGAAAAAGTACGATGCAAGAACTGACAGGACCACTATTAAGGGTATTTTAAAATGCTCAGTAACATTTCAAATTTCATCTTTTCTAGCAGATAGAGAAATATAAAAGAATTTGACTTTTTCATATATATAAATATACTTATATACACATATACATATATCTATATTTGGTACTTGTTCTTGTAAATATTCCTTTACATTGTATTATGTAATGCACTTTCTATATCTATTCTCTGAAATGCACTACGCTAAGTAATTAAAAGTTCGTTTGCTTCGCATTAAATGCAAATTAAAGATGCAATATATCTGAAAGCTTAAAGTATAATCCATTACTATCTCCCGTACCTTAAATGTAAAAAATTGAAAATATCCAGATGCTTTCAAATGTACAAAATCCTTACCTTATTCCTTTCACTAGCATTACATTGACTTCAATTCTTTTAATCATATAATTCCCCCACTTTTTTTTTTATGCAGTATTATTAATTTGTATATCATGCTCAAATAATTCATACGTTACTCGCAATGCACACTTACCACTTTGAAATACAAATTAATGAAAAATAAGATTTAAATATTAGCAGTTTAAAAAATGTAGTTGTATGGCAATACCTCCTGCATACATCTACAAAGGACTACTTTAAACAGGGGGACAAGCTGCAATATGGTTACAATATCTATCAGATTTAAAATTCAGAATATCTTAAAACTAGCCCAAAAAATTCTAATTACCAATATAAGTATATTTGTGTTCATTGCTTGAATTGAAATATTATGAATTACAGTTTTCATTTCAGATCCATCAAAAATAAAAATTTTCAATAAATTATAAGATTAAAAATTTTGATATATTATATATATATATAATTACAACATAAAAAAGCCTCGATAAAACAAATTAAAAATAGACAAGACAAGTTGTAATGATTGACATTACCTATTTTTAGTTTCATGCTTAACTTAATTTCTATATAAATAAAATTGATAACCAACGACCAGTAATTGCTATAAGTACATGTAACACAACTATACTCGTATATATAAATATATATAGCACAAAAATTGTATATTATTTCTTCTACATATATATATATCAAAAAATACTGATAATATATGTGTAATAAAAGTGAGAAAAGAACTAAAATAATGATTAGTATAGCAATTCTATACCATGTGCATTAAATCTACAAAATCTTTCACCAAAGTTTGCATTTTAGTTCCAAAAATATTCTTCAGAAAAATTGAAAGATAATATGCATTTAAAAATAAAAGCAATAATCAATTAAGTAATTCATTACTTTATCTTTCGACCAATAAAGGGAGATGAGTAGAAAAACTATGTTTGAAACATAAGACATACTTTTTAATGAATATGTGTATTATTATGAATTGGCAACTTATATAATTTAATTAATGCAATATTTTTAAGAAAAATGTTTCAAGTAATTTAATTAATTTAAAATTACATAATAATTTGAAGTTATTGTATATTTTAATATGATATATGTCATATAAGAATAAGCAGGAAGTATATAAATTTCCTACATTTGAATTGTTACACTCACACAAGCAAATAATTAAATATAACATAATTTAAGGTAAATATTAATTACATACATCATTCAAATCTTATTCAAAATTTGTTACATCCTTTTCTCAAATGTTAAAATTTAAAAGAAGGAGAAATTATATATTTAACTTTAAAATAACAAAAAGAATTTAGAAGTGAAACAACTTTTCTATACTTATTAAATAAAGAAACAATTTATAACAATAATAAATAACTTAAATCGAGTTTTAAAAAAATCTAACTCAAAATATTCAAAAAAAAATAATAAAAAATTTTTTTATTCCAAATGCAATAAAAAAATTCTCGTTATATTTATTTCAAATACCTATAAACAAATCTTTCTTCTCCATTTTTCATTCAAAATATTAATTCAAAGCATTTTTCTTCATCAATAGAATAGGCAAAAATCTTAATTATGCTAACATTCTATCTTAGCCCATTTCTTAATGCAGCACCAATAAAACTTGAGTTTTTGTTAATGACAAAATTGTAAAATTTCGACAGATAAATTAATTCATATGTATAATTATGCTCATGATTATGAAAGAGGTACAAGTCAAGAAACATTTCTTTACTAAATTATTCTGGATAATATTAAATATTTTCTGGAGTAATTTATTTATTGGAATAATTGTTTATTGAAAAATAAATCATTAAGTATCTAGAAAAAAATGACTATTTCCACTTTCACAATCATCAGCACATTTATTATTAGCACTCTGTGAATAAAATTACATTAAATTTGAATATCAATGCAATAATGCTCTGCGTAAGTGTCTATGTGTACATATTTTCTCAATATATTTCTTCACTTTGTTTATTGATTATGTGTAAAATCATTATCAGTGTAAACAAACCATCAATATATAAAATATCTTATCCTTTCAAATGTTGACTGTGATGAAGCCGCCTTTCCTGAATATTAAATTTTTCTATTTCCAGCATATTGTAGAATCTTATTTGTACATTTTAGAAAATAGTAAATAATCACCAAACAAATCTTAATACAAGAATAATTGTGTAATGAACCTGAATATAATTCTTTTAAAGCCAGAGATTAATTATGTGGAATGTAATATAGTACATATAAATTGAAATATTACCAATAAGAACTTTTACAAGTAAGAAGTAGATATTTGATAAGAGAAACAAAACCTTTGAAAAATTTGTACCATACCAAACATCATAATCATATATAAATTTTCTCTAGTAATTAAAACATTTTACACTATTTTCAATAATCTACATTGTAACGGAACACTTTAAATAATGCACAAATAAATATTAGAGCCATAATCATGATTTTAATGAATAAAATAAAAATCATTCCATACATAATATACTTTCTTGTATTTAATGAAATATGTAATTAAATAATTCAAATAAATACAGAGTGATCTTATAGAAACTCATTTTGTTTCAAAATTACACATCATTTATGCTATCACTAAATTTTACGTTTTTTAAATTCTATTATTCTGCTAGAATAAATTATAATATGAATATATATTTAATATCAGTCTTTAAAATAGTAGTTAATAAAAAGCAAAATAAATCACATAAACTACTTCATAAATGTATACAAATTCAATTTCAGCTTAAAAACTTGTAATTTATAATCCAATTAACATTATCAATATTTAGAAAACTAACTCATTCTTTTTTATTAAATAAATAAAAAGCTAAAAGTTTTCCAGAGAAATAATTTCAAAGATATATATGGCATATTGTTCTATATACTCATATTGATTTCATTTATAGTATATTGTCTCTATATACTTTCCCAAAAAATATCTTTCTTCAACAAAATTGTTAACTTAGCAAAATATTTCAAATTTCGCAACTTCCTTTTCACTGACCAGAAGTTGATTTCGCACAACCTTACAAAATATAAATTATTTTAAATTTAACTGTTCTATTTTGAAGGCAATTTGTTATTCTTAAGAAATTCAAAACAAATCATCAATTTAAATTTTGAAGACTTAAATAACAATGATAAAGCTAAAAGATGTCAAAAGCTACAAAAAAAAAATCTAAAGTATGTTTTTAAATAAATGTACAGTAAATTATAACTTAATTTCTTTTGCTGGTAATTTTAAAAATATATAAACATAATAATAGAAGAAAAAAACATGTCAGATTTAAAAATTTAAACACAGCAAAGATCTCACAGGAATTAAATTATTTTAATTAATGTCACACTACAGGAATTAATTTAATTTATATTAATGTCATACTAGAAGCAATATGAGGGCTATTGGCGATGGACCTCGGTCAAGTTACAAGGACGAGAGAGCTGGCACCCTCTCTCCTAACTTCCACACCACGCCAATGGGAGAACTTTGGATCCCAAAAGATTTAATGTGCATTAGCCCCGGCAGATCTTTAGCAGTCGAGGCTCGAACCCACAACTCAACGAAAACCCCAGCCATGAGTCTGAAACCATGACCACTAGGTTACCACGACCACATTTTAAGCTGGAAATATAAAACATTATGATGAAGTTTCTGTTACAAAAAAGATATAATTCTCATCAATAATCTTGCAACTCAAAAAAACATTTAGTTTAATC
>BMAW01071147.1:2655-19505 GCA_019974015.1 Nephila pilipes | reverse complement strand
AGTGAATAGTGGAACATAATGCTTCATATTTGAAATAATGTGGATGTGGAGAGAAAAAAATATAATAAATAATGAATTATAGTTTTGATTCAGTAAGTCTTACTTATGTCTTTTAAAAACAAAAATTTAAATATTTTTACATTGAACAAACCTATGATCAAAACTTACTGAACTTTCTTTTAAATATTCAATAAAAATTTACTTTAAAATGTTAATTTTTAATGTCTCCTGGTAAAAAAAACTATAACATGTAAAACATGAAATATACACAAAAGTAATAAAATAAATAAAGTAATAAATAAAAGTAATAGATAATCAAAAGTAATTAATGTATTCAACCATCCACTAAATATGTGGACATGATGAAAATGTACACTTTTTCAGTCTTTTTAATTGTCTTATCTAAGAAAATTCAGTACATGATGAAAGAATATGTTATACACAACTTTACTTACAAAACAGTTCATGTGTAAAATTACTTCTAGCAATTTTGTACAGAAGACTTTATAATATTTCTTCACCTTAAAGTGTAATTACAAGGTATTATTTGGTATATCAATACAGTAATAAAAAAATGTTAAAAATAAAACCTGCTTTTCAATGTTTAAGAAATATATTTTATTTCCATTCTTTAAAATAAATACACAACAAATAATTTTTCATGAAAAATAACATAGTTACATGGTGGCAAGCAACATTCCTGAAGAATGGAGGGAATCATGCCAAAGACAATGCTGTCTTTCAACACTATTTCATTCTTCACACATTCTTGAAAAATGCAATCTTTGAGGAAATTCCACAGCCAGAAGTCACAGGGATTCAAATCTAGTGATTTGAGAGGCCAGGCTGTTCTGTATCAAAAAAGAATGGGAAATGACATGTTCCACCAGAGGAGTTTGCTGGAATCACAGTTTTGGAATGTGTCGCCATATGAGCAGTTACTCTAACTTGCATTAACAGTGATGTTCCAAAAACTGTGTTGTCTTAATTTCCAGGACAACCTGTTATTCCAGAAACTTGCTATATCATTCACTTGTAATTATACACCAAACAAAATCATTTGATGTGATCTCTCAAAGACATAGGGGCTAAGAATGAAACTCATGATGAGCCCAAACCATGCCAATACATCTGGTGAATCTAACAGCTGTTGTTACATGTCAAGAGGATTAGTGGATCTCCATATGCTACAATTTTAAAGTATAGGAAGTTTATCTTTCCATGCTGCAAATGCAATAAACACAATTTCCAAAAATAATACATAAAATGATCAGGATATTATAAAAAAAATTCTTTCAACTGAACTGAAACATACATAAAACAATCTATTTAAATATGCATGACATTTAGCACACTAAACTTTCTAACAAAAATAAAAAAAATTAATAAAAAACATATTGATGTTTACATTATTCAAATTTTTTTAAAAAGTATAGAAATTAATGATGAAAAGTTATACATTTAGTAAATAAGCATATATTTAGTTAGCATTTTTTTAAGTCTGGAACAATAATAATCCAGTGAACAAAATGACGAAAAATTGTATTAACTGATGAAAAAATTACAATTAATAAATATTTTTATCTATTCATAATTTTTTTTAATAATTTGTATTAGTGTAAGCATGGGAATATAACACAAAATGGCATTTTTATATATATCAACTCTTAGTAAAATACTGTTACAATCTGTTTAGATGAATTGTAACTTTCATAGTGAGAAACTTTTTTGAAATATCTGTGCCTATTCAACATCTATCATATTAATGTTGAGTTAGAAACAATACAACATGCTTACAAAAGTTGAGTAAAATAATTACAAGCTAAGGCAGCAAAAATAGATTTTCGGTTTTAAAATACTAACATGCAAATATACCCAATTATAAATATCATTCATCTCCTTTCTAACATAGAAATCCATGATTAATTGTGCTAGTCTTTAATAAATGCATCACATTCATAAAATACGAGACAAACTTATAAATTTAAAATTTTAAAACTTTTAACACAGCTGAAAATTTTTCAGAAAAAAATACAGTTAATATATATAATTAACACATAATCAACTCATCATACAAGAAAAAGAAAATTAGATAACGTTTCATACATTCCTACAATGTTTATCAAGATCCACAGTTTAAGTGATAAAGTTAATTTTTTTCTTTCCCTTTGGATCACTCTAGGTTAGCATAATTTACTTTTCAGCTTTTTTTTTTTTTTTTTTTTTTTTTTTTTATTATTTTATTAAAGGGGTGGGAATTTAAATTTGAAAAATTTTTTTTTTTTTTTTTTTTAAAAATCATTTTTATTTCTACAAAAAAAATTATTCCAAAAACAGACATACGTAAAAAAAAATTTGCTATTTTTACAACAAGGTTTCTCTCCTTCACATGAAGATTTTTTTTTTAAATCTTAACTCTGTTTCTCATTTTTTATAAACTGAACTTTGATGCAACTGTTACTAAAAATGATCTGAATTGAAAAAAGAAGAAAATTATATTTTTGAGAAAAAGAAAATCAATAGATGATTCCTACAACAGAATGAATTTTTATAATATTTGTTTTCAAAATTTTATATGAATCTCATAAAAGTACACATAAATTCACCAGGAATTACTTATAGTATGAAAAAATAAAAGTCAGGAAAAAAATATTATTTTACAATACAAGATAATCAAAACAGTGAAGGAAATATATTAATATAATGCCTCTTTCAGGATAGAATTTGCAAACAAAAAAAAAAGGTTTAGCACAATTGAATAGTTTACAGATAGACATTAGTAAGAAAGTAAAATTAGCAAATAGAGAAAAGTTACTTTCCTTAAACTGATAAATGATTTGTGGAACAAGTCTTACAGGAAATAAAACTTAAAAAGCTGCGATATGTTCCAATTTATATGTCTATTGTTAACTATTAATATAAAACACAGAATTTTGAAGAAAATGTGTTGAAAATCCTTTATCAGACATAAGCGTCTAAAATAATACTAGATAATTATAAAATACAATTAGTCAAATTTTAAATAAATTTTCATGTGATAATCTGACAAATATTTCAATTAAAAGTTTGTAAAAAGCATTTTTTCCTCCTATGCACTTTGAGTTCTAAAACATTGTATGTAAGTACTGAAATGAACATAAAATATCATTATAATAAACAAAATTTGGAATTTTCTCCTTACTTTTGTAAACCACACATGTGTACACAAGCACACTACAGCATTCATGTATAAAACAAGAACATGCATAAAAAATAAATAAATAAACCAGATGTATATAATTTTTATTACTTCTTTCCTATGGTTCTTGAACCTTGGGATGGACAATAAGGTAATTATTAAATAAGGGTCAGCAGCTATTATTTCATCTTCTAGGCAACCCTTTATTCTTGATCCAAACACTATCAGAAAAATTTAAAATAAACTGATTATACTGACTAACAAAATTTACTTATTTTTAGTTTTATTCTTATCAAAACATATACAAAAATATAATTCATAAGTATCAATAACAGTAATAAGTAAATAATATTTCATATTCAGTTATACACACACATATATATGAATAACAAATGCAAAGCAAAAAAACAGTTCAGAGTGGTGTGGCTACGAGGTTTTGTTTCACTCTACTTCAGCAATTGGTGGTCCATCTTTTTTCTTTCTGATTGCTACTGAAAGATATACTTTCCTTAAAATCAATTTATTCAATAATTATCTTTGTGACTGCAACAATTATATACAGATTTGAGAGATTTTATTCCAATTAACTTCAGTGACCTATCTTTCTGCTAAACAAACTTTCCCCTTTTTCTTCCTCACTAAGTGCATCCTCTAGGGACAATACAACCCACTACAAATTCTATGCTATTCCATTTTATTATATACAAACTGTGAAAATAATTTTAAAAAAATCAGTGATTAAAAGTAATAGTTGAAAGTAAATATTTCATCTTTATGTATGAATATATATATATATATGAAAAAAAATCTACATTCTATTTCATCTAAATATATACAAAATGTCAAAATAAAAATAAATACATAACAACAGAAAACAAATATTTATAGTTATCAAATAGTAATAAGTATCATTATTTCATATACATTAAATCTATAATAATCTCATAAGGCTATTTGCCTTTCCAAAAATATTCTTAAAAAAAAATGGAAAGATAATAGCTTCTGTTTTTAAGCACAGATTATCATTTATGCAATGCACATCATTTGATCCTTCAATTAATAACTGAAAGATGAGGGTAGAACAACAGTGTACAAATGATAATGTTCCTTTTTTTTTTTTTTATGAACATCTATTGAAAGCAAATAATATAATTAATGCAATTGAGAAGAATGTGAAAAGTTTATTTTAAATAACTTGATATTCAAATAATTCTGCACTTTCATATGATATACTGTACATTCCTGCAGATAAGAGAGCCTTTAAATAAGACGAAATATAAATTTTCATCAGTTTTAGCATATATCTGTCTCATAAGACAAACCCCAAACTATCAATATAAATTTAGTTTTGATCAAAGATAATCTGAAATTTTATTTTATTGCATATGGCAACAATGTCAATAGCAGCATGTGCTGAATTGCATACTTGCATTTACCACTTACAAATTTGTTGGTTGTGGTAGCCCAGTAGTCAAGATTATAAACTGGGGGAGAGGCAGTGTTATTTCATCGAGTTGTGGTTTCAAATCCTGACTGATGCTACTAAAGATGCACCAAGTAGCAGTGGACACATATTAAATCTGTCATAGCTCCAAATCTTCCCAGTTCGCGGGTGTGGAAATTTAGACGGGGCTCAGAAGTTGCCCTTGTCACTTGACTGAGGTTCAAAATGACAAGATCTGTCACCAGTAGCCTTCTTGTTGCCAATCTAACAAGTTTATTTTCTTACACTGCTTATAGATGTACGAGTCAAATCATGAACTTGTATGAATACGTTAGAAGTACTTATTACAGTTCCTCTAAACATAACACTCAAAAAGTGTAGGATTTCAAATGCTATGGATAACACTAAACTATTTGTTGTGGGATATTGATGACGAAATAGAAATCAACTCGCCAGGTATTGAATAGGTCTCTTGCCTTAAATTATGAATGTAAGAATTTTGCAGAATTTTAAATACATTGGTGAGGGATTAGTTACATTTTAGAATGGTTTTCATTTACATAAATTTCAATTAATTATTTTGTAGCTGTCCTACAAGATGACCCCAGATTTCAGGAGTCTTTTTTACAATTCAGCTATTGTCATATCAGCAGCTATATGTGGTATATAATTTTTTGTCACAAGAATTATAATGCAGGATGAAGAATAAAAAAAAATTCTATAATTCACGTACATTCTATATACAAGCAAATAATTAAATATGCTATAATTTAAAATAAATGTTAATTCTTCACATTGTTTCATTTCTATTAAAAATTTATTTCATCCTTTTCTTATTTGTTCAATTTATTTAACATAAAAATAAATAATATTTCAAAATGTCTCAGATTTGTTATTTGTCTCAATGTAAATATAGAACAAATTTATAACTAAATAAATAAAAATTAACTTATAAATATAACTCAAATCTCTTTTTAGGGTTAAAAAAAATTCTCTCAAAACATTCAGAAAAAAAACATGGCAATTTTACTTACCTTCATATGACTTTTCTTTTAAAAATATTAATATTTAAATATGTACTTATACCATAAATAAATATAATTTTCTTTTCTATCATATATTTTAAAACTATAACTAGCAATATATAACAAAAACTGTCAATGAAAATGCTAATCATGCGCATTTTTCATATTCAAAGCCTTTTTTTCATGAATAGAATAGGCAAAAATATCATTTATACTAACATTCTATCTCAGCCTATTTCTTAATGCTGCATAAATAAAATTCTAGCAGTTGTTAATAACAAAAGAAAATTTTGACAGATAAATTAATTGATATGTGTAATTATGTTCACATTTATGAAACTTGGTTTCTCAAGTTTGGCAATTTGAGAAACCAAAAAAACAGCTGCTAATAGCAGACTTTGTAACAACAACAAAAAAAACCCAATAGAGGCCATTAATAACTAACAAAATTCTTCATTTGAATCAAAGCTGACAGATATACTAGACATATCTGACACATCTACCGATGATAGTATTTTTTATCCAGTTCGTAATAAACGTGCACCCTTGTTATCAAGTAGCGACGAATAGCTCTTAATTAATAGATTTATTTCTTATTTCAATTTGAATTTTTATATGTTGTATGTATCTAAGATTGAATTTTTATATATTGTATGTATCTAAGATTGAATTTTTATTTAGACTAATTAAATTTTTTTTTGTAATAAAAATGAATTGTTTTTGTTTTACGTAATATGGATTTCATTATAACATTTTTTCTATGATTTTTTGGGAAAATACATGTTTTTTCACCTTAAACGATTTTTAAAAGTTATGGAACATATCCAGAAATTTACCATATGTTGCATGTATTTTTTTACAAGAATTTTTTTGCACTGTTTACTGAGGAACATATCTACTGTGTAAAAGAGTTGGGTATATATAATTGAAGTACTATCCACAGGAACTTTTACAAGTAAAAAACAAATACTTTATTAGAGAAACAAACTTTTTGTAAACATTTTTCATTGCACCAGATATCAATTTTAATAATCTTATATTGATATTTTCTAATAATGAAAAGCCTTTAATCTAATTTCAGTATTATAAATTACAACAGAAAATGTTAATTAATGCACAAGTAAATATTTGTGTCAAAATTATGATTTTACTTGATAAGATAACCCTTTAAAAAGTAATATACCTTCCTGTATTAAACAATATATATTCATATGTCCTAGGTGAATATTGTGTTTTTAAATTTTATTATACAGCTTCAATGAAATATAATACAAATATACATTTCAACATATTTGTTTCCAAGCCAATCATTAATAAAAAGCAAAATAACCAAACTTTTTTATAAAAAGCATTAAAATTTAACTGAAGTTTAGAACTTGAAATTTATATTCCCATTAACATTTTCTATACACTGAAAACAATTTGATGAGTTGATTACCACAATTTTTAGTACTATATAATTGTTCCAGCCAAAAACCTTTGCAAGTTACATTTTGAAACATTGGTAAAAAGTTTCAATTCATATTTGAATTCATGTTACAAGTTTTGATTTGATTTTAAAAAAAAAATTACTGCTTTCAGTAGAGATGAAAATAATTAAATTATTTTACTTAAGTTTCAACAATTATTACATTTGTAAAAGTTTCAAAGAGAGAAATATATAATTCCCATATGAAATTAAAATAATCTTTGTAAATAGTTTTCAAACCTGATACTCTTTAAATAAATTTATGTGTGTTGCTTATGAAGTAGTGTCCTTCTTACATCACATAAAAAAACTGTTTTGAAAGTAAAGTAGCCATACTTTCAAAACGTTGACGTTTCCACGGGCGCTTAGAGCACACTTCAAACCCAAATCTTGTAAATAATTGCTTTCTTTGAAAAATTGTGTTGTCATGCTCCGATTTTGAGTAGGAACAAGCCTTACCAATATCCTGGACAATACTTTCAGGATGAGCCAGGGCATATCCTAGAACATCCTCAGCAAATATCCGCAAGCTTGTAGGTGTGGCACAAGACAAGGGAATACGTATATGACAACTCCCAGTTTCATTCAAGCGTGGAACAGCATGGGCAATTGTACAATAAGTTGGATGCCTTTGACTGGGAAATTTAATGGCATAAAGTCTTGCCGCCTCTCTCTTATTTCGATTACACTGCCCATACAACAGTGCCATTTCGCAGTATTCTTCATTTGTATACATCTCATTCTCCCATACTAGAATTCGTAATATTAGAATACGACTGTATGCAATTGCAAGAAACTGTACAACAGATTTTTAACATTCGCCATGATCAGTACCACAGCAAATAAGTCCATTTTTTTGGAATTGCTTTTGAAATGTTTTCTTCGTCCAAAATATTTTATTTTGTCTGTGTTTTACACGTACACATAATAAATTTTATTTCTTAAGTACTTAATTATTGTATTAGTAACGTAATGTATGTACTTTTAAATTTAAAAACGATTTACATAAGAGTGACGTGCAAGAGCATAAGTTTCCTGGCAGAGTTCCCATTAATTTCACTTTGGAGACGCCACTTACTAGCATTTTGAAAATGGCAGAGAAAAGGGATGAAATGAATGATTTTCAAAGTTCCAAAACTCGGCCAGTTTTTATCATAATAAAATTAAACTTTTTGTGTTTACTTTGTTTTTATGTACTGCATCTTTTCCTAAATATAAGTGATAGGACCTGGGGACCGTATGAAAATTTAATTATTGTAATTTTTTTCTAAATGGGATTTTTGGTTCGAAAAGCACATAAAAACATTCTTTATCTTTTTTAAAGCATTTTTCAAATTGGAAGAGCATATCTAAACCGAACGGTTCAGGAATTAGCTATTGGGTCACATTAAGGCTGGACACCCTGTATAACATAAGCAAAGAGTTTTTGGGAACTGATTAAGACAAACTCTCTGAAAGTGAAGATAATACTATTAAGAAATGACAATCTATTAGACAGAGGGACTTCATCTACACATACCTATGACAAGGAAGAAAATATTGTGAATAAATGTGAACAACAGAGAATGAGATTGCTCTCAAGTTCTGAAGAGAAAGAAAAAAAATAATAAGCAGCATATTTCAATTGATGGAGTATGGGTGAGTGAGGCGAGTGTAAAGTTTTTGCCACAAGAGCCAGAAGTGGCTATGCTGTGCCAAAAAGATTTAACCATGGTCTAGATGTGAAAGAATAGAAAAAGACAAAAATTGGTTGACAAGAAGGAGGGCCGAAAATAGAGAAAGATCGCTAGGGTATTCCAGGAGAGCGTAACCCATGTGGGAAAGAAAAAGATCACTAGGGTGCCTCGGGGTCATGATGCCCGTACTTATCTAAAGAAGGCAGGTCCCTGAGGCGGGATAAGTAAATTGTAATATTATGAAGAGTAAGATGAAGACACCATTCTTGTTGATTAGTGACCACTACATTATGAAACATAAGAATATGCTCAAAGAAGCAAATCTAATCTAAGGAACTGAATGATTTCTAAATTAAAATTAAATGAGTTTGTAGCAATATTATATGCATATAAAACAATTTGAATGTTTTTTTTTTTTTTTTTTTTTTTTTTTGTGGAAAAGAGCATGGAGCCCGAAATCTTTCTCAGAAACCATGAGTAAGAACCGTTTTACAGAAATTCTCACATTTATCTATTTTGTTTTTAAAAAAAAGTTTGCTGACTCAAAGCTCCAAAACTGATAAATTCGCCTTGATATCTGAGAATGGAATAAATTCATTGAGAACAGTTATAATTGTTATAAACCAGGTGGAAAAATTACCTTGGACAAACGATTTTAAATGAAAGCAAGTTCAGAATTAACCCAATATATGCCCAATAAGCCAAAACCTGATCAGTATCAGACATCGAAAGTAAGTACATCAAAAATGCATTTTCATACGTGGAAAAAGATGAGGATAGGCACCCATCTGTACCAATAGCCAAATATGTTGTACTGAAACTTGTAGAACCATTTACGGAGTTGGCAAGAGCTTTAATTATACAAGCAACATTTTTCACGAGTATATCTCTAACAACAAAGCATAAAAGACTACATTAGTTGAAACTGTCTACTTCAATATAAGAAAATTGCCCATAATTGCAAAAAAAAAGATATGAAACTGTTTTAAATTGAAGTTTTGATGTCATAAATGTACTCTTATAATTTAAAAAAGTTAAGTCAATAAAAGAAGTTCTTTTACATTTACCAAGCATAGATATTTAAAAGTCGAAAAACATGATAAAAGTTTACCTAGACCAGGGGTTGGCAACCTGTGGCTCGCGAGCCGCACGTGACTCTTTTGATGTAAAGTTGTGGCTCTCCAGTTCCATATGAAAAAATTAATAATTTACTATCAAAACCCTTAAAAAATAAAAATATTTTTAAGTACCTAATTTCTCAATAACTTCTATTTTCATATTCCTCAATTACAAATCGCTACACTTAACATGACCGTACACAATAAATTTGAACTATTGTTTTGTTTTTAGAAATGAAACTCCGTTACTATGTTTATCTTTCAGCCAATTGCATTCCATTTCCATCTCGCACAAACAGCCACTGACTAGAGTTTAGACCTCTTGTCTAGATTATAGACATGTTGTCAGTCAATCATCCTCGGAAAGCACGGTAGATGTTACAATACATGTGTGTTAATTTAATTGCTTGCATTTGTTGTGTGTCTATTCGATTGTTGTTTCAAAAAGAATAAGATTTAGAAGCAAATTATCTTCTCAAAATTAAGCACACCTGTAATATAATAAAAATCAGTAATAGAATTGGATCAGATATTTGAGGATCGTATTAACGAAGTAATAATGATAAATAAATTGTTTGCCGTTTTAGATAGCCAAGTAAATTTTAAAAATAATTTTTTCAGCACCGCCACCAGCATGGCATCTAGTAAAAAAGAGAATGGAACTGAAGAAAAAAATTGAGAATTCAATCAGGATTGGACGAAGTCATTTGCATTCATGTGCAATACAGATGGCCTTCTGACTTGTCTCATTTGCCCCGAAAAACTCACACACAATAAGAAGTAAAATTTTGAGAGACACTTCACTACAAAATATACCTAGTTTGTAGGTAAATATCCAACCAGTTACGCACGAAAAAAACTATTGAAGAGCTCCAAAAAACAGTCAAGTTCCATGCTAAGAAAATGGGTGCAATCTTCCAATAATGTAAATCTGGCAAGCTTTGCAGTATCATTAGAAATTGCAAAACCATTAACAGATGATGAGTACGTCAAAGATCGTTTTATACATGCATCTGAAAAACTGTTTCGCGATTTTAAAAACAAAGCAAAAATCGTGAAATACATCAAAGATTTGCCATTATCTGCTGAAATGGTATAAGATAGAACAGATAAAATGTTTTCAAATGTAATATATATGAAAGTGTAAAACATTCAATTGGCTTTTGCCTTAACACTTGCTATAGACGACTCTTGCGACATAAATGACATGGCACAAGTTACCCTTTTCGTCAGGTATATGTAGTCCAAAGGTCCAAAAGAAGAGATACTAGGATTGCTTCCGCTCTCAGGGTAAATCGAGCAGAAGTTATAGAAAATGCTGTGTAAAAGTGCCTGGAAAACAATGGAATCGATATAAATAAAATCATTTCTATAGCAACTGATGGAGCCAGAAGTATGACAGGAATACATAAATGGGTGACATCAATTCTTCAGAAAAAAATAAACCACGAAATTCTAAAGTTTCACAGCATAATTCATCAAGAAGCGCTTTGTGCCCAAACATTTCCAGCCGAAATAGTTGAGGCCATGAACTTAGTAATTAAGATTATTAACAGCATCTTGGCAAAAGTACTCTACCATCGCCAGTTTAAAAATTTCCTTGAAGAAACAGCCAGTTTTCTTACCTAATTCTGCACAATAAAGTGCGATGACTTTCCAGAGTTAACGTATTGCAACGTTTTGCTTTGTGCTTGAGAGAAACAAAAACATTCATCAGTGAAAAAATAATTGAATATCCTGAATTGGAAGAAGGCAAATGGCTGTAAAAATTTCAATTTCAGGGTAGATACCACAATGAAACCAAATGAATTAAATGTAAAATTGCAAGGAAATGGCAACCTTGTCTACGCCTTGCTTAAAGTAGTTTGTTTCAGAAAAAAAATTACTTCTTTTTGTTGAAGACATGGAGAGCAGTAAATCTAAAAATCTGAATCAATATCATGATGAGACCAATGCAACTATTGACACAGATTACTTCCGCATAGCTTTAAAAAACACAAAGGATGGATTCGCTGAGAGATTCGAGCAATTCGAAACAAACAAAAGTACTCTCGCGTTCATAGTACAAATACAAATGAGATCTACATTGAGCCATTTGGAATTGTTGTTGGATGGCTTTCAAATGTAATTGCTGGATTTAAAAACTTAATACTTGGGGAGTGGCAAGTTCACAGAACTCAAGAGCAAATTTGAAGAGTTGGAGGTCCAGAAATGTATGCATATTGTGCAGTACAAGTGGTAAGCTCTAAAAGAAATTCCCCGAGTTGAGGCTTTCATATTCGGCGCATGGAATAGTCATCCAGAATTCTACAACGAGGTGAAGAATGTGGCATATGGAGGGCTGATGATCTTCGGGTCGACATATTCCTGTAAGTAAGCGTTCTCTTGCATGAATATTATAAAAAGCACTTTTATATAGAAGTCAACTGACAAATCGAAATCTAAAGTTGTGCTTGAAACTTAAGACAACAAGTTATAAGCCAGATTTAATCAAACTTTCAAAAAGCATGCAAAGCCAATGCTCCCATTGATGTAACTATCTATATATGTGTTTTTATATGAATAAATATTATTCCGTATTTAAAGTCGTTTGTTTTAATTCAAAAATCAAATATATATATGCAAAAATTATAACATTAAATCGAAAATTTTTAGTGGCCCTTTAAAAACTGGAAAATTTTGTAAATAGTAACTTTTGGCTCTACCATTTCAATAGGTTGCCGACCCCTGACCTAGACCATTTCATATCAAAACCAAACTAAATTCAATGTGAACATAACCAATAAAATCATGAGGAAATTGAACACAAAACTGAAATCTCACAGATGGCCTATCCAAGTATTTCTTAATATCCTTGATTTAGCAGGCATAAATACTTGGATATTATATAAAGAAACAACAGCAGAAAATATATCAAGACACGATTTTTTACTCCAATTAGCAGAACTTGCCACTGATAATCGAGAAGCCCAAAAAGAACAAATAAAAACAGATACAAAAAGAATGATAGATTCTACAAACATAAAAAAATGTAAAATAAAATACTATAAAGACAATAAAACCTTAAATTTTTTTCTAATTGCAAGAAATGTTTGTGAAAAATGTACACTGGAACCCTCCCAGCATCTGTACAAAAAATGCAATTCACAATGATTTGCCTATTATTAAGTTTCTGTTTTTTTTATAGTAATGAAAAACACATTTTACTTTAATTATTTATCTTGGAAAGTTACTTTGTTTAATATTTCCTCAACACAATCAATATTTTACTATCAGGAAAAATAAGTCCTCATCTAAAAAAACGGTCATTTGACCAGTTGTGGTACAAATAGTTACATCTTAGATCTCAATAGATTTAGTGTTAATGTCTCACTGAGAAGCAACATGAGAGCTATTAGCAATGGACCTCATAATTTTGAACCTTAGTCAAGAGACAAGGATGACACCTGAATTGGTGCCTCCCCCCCAAACTTCCTCTCCCTGCCAATGGGAGGACTTGGGACCTCGACCAGATTTAATGTGCATCAGTCCTGCAATGCAGTGGGTCTTTAGTGGTATAAGGGCTTCAACTTACGACTCAATGAAAACGCCAGCCATAAATTTGCAACCATGACCACCAGGCTACAGCGATCACTCTACTCCTTCAATATTCATTTGAACATCCTTTACTTCTTCAATCATTCTCATCTCCCCTTGGACTACACCTCTTGGCTCTTTCTGCCCTTTCTCTATTCCATTCTTCACTTCAACTAATGCATCTTTTATTTCCGTCTGACCAACTTCCATTTTCTTCATCAAGCATTTTTGTCCAGCTTTCATCTTCTTTTCAATTCCTTATTTTGTTTTCATATTGGCTTTTATCTCTGTCCTCAAAGCAAATAACTCCTCAAATATATTCTCCATTGCTTTGGTCAAAAGCTCTCACTCCAGAATCTCACTTCTGACACCAACGTTAATATACCTCAGTCTCGTGTGAATGTACCAGTGAAATCAGTCTTAACAAGGAGGATAATGGAAAATGACATTTTATTCATATATATTCAAGACAAGAAAAAAACACAGGTAGCAAAACTCGGAGAGACTAACTTAACATACACATAATCAGGAAACAAGCAACTGCACAGAACAGCAACAAAAATACGGAATAAAACTAGTAACGTCATATATATCACTTTTAATAACATTCATTCAACAAGTTATTAGTTCACGCTAAGGACAAATCTACAAAGTAATATTTCGCACACACTCTAACAGCTTCTGGCTGCCCAATAGATACATCACTTCCTGGTGGATTCAGGCCACTTTTTGCTCGGCCAATTCCAAAAGCTTCACTTGGCTAATTTTCAACCAATTCCCTCAGTCTTCACTCCAATCTGCCTCATAGCAGTTTTGGCAGGTGTGATGTCATAGAGTTCAGGAAAAATCTAAAACTTTCAACCTAAGCAAGATATTTACAAGATTCCAGCATTTTTGAGAACCCTTATTTTGTTGCCAAATTCATTGCCTAAATTTAGGGAACATTACTTATCAGGAAACAAGTATTCAAATAATTCTTTGTAAATATCTCTCCTTTACAAAAGTAATGTAGCAAGGAAGTGTCATCACAAATTCATAATAATGTTAAAACGGATGCTTAAAAAGTTCAAAAATTAAATTGGCATGAATTCAAGTTAACCTTTTGAGGACGGCTGGCCGATCTACAGGCCAAAAGGAATATACCCTTAAAAGCCGGCGTTGACCGATGTAGCGGCCAAGCCGTGCTTTCCCCTGTAAACAGCTTTCGAATCAGCATGAGGCCTATTATAGCCCTGGAACATCGTCTGCTTGACCGGTTTCTTTTGTATTCAGAAGGGGGGGGGGGTAGAATTTCCTCTTTCACCCTTACCTAAAAATCCCTCTTTTTTCCTTCATACTCAAATTCTCACTAGCGGTGAGTGCATAGTTGTTTTTGTAAGTGATTTTGTCATCTTGATTACTTAATCATTTCATTTTAAATTAATTTGATTTTTTTTAAAAAAAATGCCTAAACGTAAAAGAGAACTTACCACGAAAGAGATTCAGAATATTTTAGCTGATTTAGAGACGAAATTTTTGATGATTCTGATTGTGAGTTAGAAAATGAGGAAGATGATTTAGATCAATCTTTAAATTTGAGTCCAGAGGTTGAAGATGAGGTTGTCTCCGAAGAACAAAATAAAATAATCTGGAACGACCCACAAATAACCCATAAAGCGACAATTTTACCTTTTACAGGAAATAATGTGGTAAAAAGAGCCGCTGTAATGAAATTATTGGATTAATATGTTGAACTTAAACAATATTTAAATATTTGGAAATAAATTTTTAATTTCTAGTTCCACTTTATTATTAAAGAGTTCCACTTTAATTTATTATTCAAATAATAATATATATAAATATTACTGAGAAATATATGTTACATAAAAATTTTATTTCCAAAGTTTATTCAAAAAAGTGTTATAACTTTAAGTGGTAATTTTTTTTTTATGATTTTTATTTTATTTTTTTCATACTAAAGAATATAATTACATATTTTCATAATGAATGTTTTTCACTAATACACATATTGCTATGCATTTTGCAGATTTAAAAATACCTCAGATCTACATTTTTATTAACTTTTATACCTGTAAAACTACTTAAAATATATTTGTGGAGAATTTGAAGCAATTTTTGCATTCTGTTTTTGATGAAAATTTGTGCATAATTACACAATGTATTGCTGTACAGAAGCGTATTTTTATTGTTATCTTAAGTTATGCTTATTGAAAAACAGTTTTTAAGAATTTTACATCGAAACATCAAAAAAAAAAAAAAAAACCTTTTTTTAAATTGTGTATAAACAACAAAAAAAGAAAAAAATATTTGCAACAAAAAAAAATTACAGAAATATTTATTGTAGATTTTTAAAACTGTACGTTGTAGTCTTTTGAATTTATAAAAGCAAAAAACTAATTGCGACATTTTTTATTATGACAATTGATGTATAAAAGTTGAGTCTTCGAAACAAAAACTATTAATTCCGATATTTTTTCTTTCAAATTTGTAGGAGACGAATATTACGAATTCTTTTGCATAAGAAAAATTCCCCGATTTATACAAAAACCTTAGAAGCAAGAATAAAATTTTTGCTTTTGTTATATATTATACTTTAAAAGTTCTACAGTGTTGGATTTCCTGATTTTTCGAAACTTAAAAGAAGTTTTTTTTAAAAAAAAAATATATTAAGTTTCTTTTATAATAATAATTACGATAAAATTTGCAAAATACTCTAAAATATATTTGAAAAATAAATATAATCAGAATCTAACAGATAGTTACATTGAAATAAAAAAAATTTGTTTGTTTTCTTTTTTTTTTTTCTCGCCTATTTATTCATGAGTCACACTTTTTATGTACGATAGTACAAAGAAAGGAATGTTCGGGTGCGTTCTAAGGCACCCGAACGTTTGAAACTCTGAATAGAGAATCAAATGGCTCTTGTAAATGAGCATGAAAAACAAGTTGTAAAAGTCATATCGACAAAGAATGCTTCTCCCTCTTGATTATTGTTGATTCTTTCAAGTTTTGGTCATTATTGATTATCATATGCCTTTTTGGTGTAATAAAACCTAGAAATGCACATCTGCCTTCTTGTAAATCTTCAAGGTTGCTTTCATGTAGCCGGAAAACTATTCTTCCGTGGTTCTTCCTCTTATTGCCGTAATAAGGCTTTAGAAAGTGATTTCCTTTTCTGTTACATTGTCGGACATAGGATAAATAGAAACTATGCCGACCAACTTAAAAGAAGGCCTTCTACTTTGCGAACGTTATCTGGAAACTGAAAATAACCGTTCAGAGAACTGATATTGTGTTAGATTTTGAGAGATAATGTAAAAAGGACCCAGTCACTTAGGGGACTGTCCAAACGAAGTGGGGGGGGG
>BMAW01071140.1:0-16746 GCA_019974015.1 Nephila pilipes | reverse complement strand
GTGTAAGAAATTGGGAAGGACAGCCAGTTCGCTAAGTCCCTTTCCCGCAAAGTGAATTGTTTCGCAAGACAACGTGACCTTTTTCGTTTTTATTTTATTGTGTGAAATCTTCCGTCGGATTGAAACTTTTTTTTTCTCCCCCTCCCTTTCATGCCCTTAATTTTATAATGGTTGCGCGGGACTATTTTTCATCGACATTAATTGAGGATTTGAGACTAAGTTTTAATAAATTACTAGTTTTAATTATATAATTTCGGAATTTCTAAATGCTGCTTATTTTTTGATGTCTGAAAAATAATATATGAATTACACTACGAAATTACTTTTTTGTAATAAGTTAGATGCACAATTAACATGAAAATAACAAGACATAATTTACAATTGTATACCTTATTTTTTAAATTTTGAAAGTATCATATTTTCACAATGAAATTATATGTTACTTGATGGTGAATAAAATAATACTACTTTTTTGGAGTGCAGACAGTACTAAAAATATAACATGTTATTATTCATTTCACAGATAAAATTAATATTAAGTAACCAAAATAGTTAGTAAAATTAAGTAAATATAAAATTAGGATATAATGAACATTTTTCAATTTTTTCCTCTTGTACTATAGTTCCTGAGCATTGATATGTAATTTCGTGGTAAAGACTTGGTAGCTTGTTGTGATACGTTCTGCGTAGATATAAGTTAATTCGAGGTTTGGATTTCATTAAACACTTTCATGTCGAATCATGACATCGCAATAGATTTTACTTCAATGTTCTTATTAAGTATTATGCTGTATTTTGGTGAATGTGTGTTTGTAATTGATTTGAATTTTGACGTCACTCTACAGAGCCTCACTACACGAGGATTGTTGGTGAGATACTTGGTTATTTTGGACTATTGTCTGGGATAACGAAAATAACTTCTGAACTGGGCCTCATTCCCCTAACATCCACATTATAACGAGCAACGACTTTGAGATTCAATTCTATCAAGAGCGCTGTGAATCCCTTTTTACCGTACAATGGATCTCTGGTGGAACCTAAACTCTTTGGAGTGTAAGTTTCACAGCAAATGTCATTTAACATTTGTACTCATTTATGTGTTGGAATTTCTTGGTGTGTTCCACTTCTACATTGAACACGATTATTCCAGCAAATATCATTTAAATAACTTGGGAATTCTAAGTAGGCTTTGACTAATTCTATCTCTAGCAAATAAAAAAAAAAAAAAAATACCTTTACTCGTTTAGATACTAGAATAACGTATGTTAAGTTTTGAAATGGACTCGTTATTCGTAAGGATCTTGAACATCTTCTCTAAATACTTTGTAAATCATCAACGGGTATATAGTTAAACAATTTGTATTATTTGTGTGTGAGAGATAAATAGAAGTTTACCTGTCAGAATTAGAGGATTAAGTTGAAGCTGGAGTACATATATTTGGTAATGAAATTCTAAAATTTGATCGCTTAATTTTATTTTGAAGCTTACATTTATTCGGGAATTCTTAAGAATTTTGAGGGTAAAAACACGTTTCTTTGGTCAACATTGAAATATTATTTCAAATAAATGCGTGAAAAGTAAAAGATGATTACTTGTGCTTAAAAGAATCTGTGTTTAGGTAAAAGTTTTCTGTGTTTGAATGCGAATTAAGCTTTTAACGAGACGTAGATGAAATGATTTCATATTAAAACCGAATAAAGCCAGCATATTATTAATAAAATTTGGATTCAAAGCAAAAATTTGAGTTTAAAGGAAGGCTTAATGATGGACAAGATGTCTCTTTATGCTAAATTCAGTCCAAAAATTATTTACATTTGATAGACTTTTTATCAGTAAATTAACTATCGACTTGTTATCATTATTCTTGTCGAAGTGCTTAATAGTTTTTGTTTTGTGCGTTGAAATTTAAAAAATTCGAATTTTTTGTGAAGCATTAACCTCTTATTAAACATCTAGCGTAGTTAATGTATGATTTGTAGGCACTGTCTAAAAGTTAGTTAAAAAAAATTTAATGTCACATAATTTGCCGACAATTTTTTTATTTTAATTATAACACTAATTTTTTAAATTTGCTATGAAATGTAATTCGACTTCCGTGTTATCCCTACTCCTTTAAGTATTTTTAAATCGCCATATATTACTCTATCCCTCTAAATATTTCGCTTCGTATTACGTTATGCCTAGATACCGGCGTGTTTCATGTACCGTCTACTCGATTGTTTCCCGATTTCCTGTTTCCAAAGAACTTGCGAATTCGTTCATTTGCCTCTCTTAGGCATTCATTCCGCTAAACCACACCCATTTTCCTTTATCTTTACCCACGAAAATTATCCTTTTATATCAGGTACGCGATGATGATTGTATGCTTTGACCTAAATGGGGATTTATACTTTCCCTGTCTATATCGCTTTCACTCCCTCGGGGGACCGATTCCAATGTTTACTGCTGTGGAAAGAAAAGTGGTAATGACTTCATCGAATCGTTGAACATTGATAGCTTTCGAGTAGGAAAATATAAAATTTCCAGTCAATAACCCACTGGAGAAATAGATTTTTGAGAAATTTATTCGGTTCAGGTCCCCCCTCCCTTTCCGATTTCTTTTGTCGGGTGAATGGCATTGATACGCACATTTTTCCTGTTGTTGCCTCATATAAATATTTCTTGTATATTTAGTGACGTTTCATAATCTCACTGTTGTGGCTTAGACTTTCACAATATGGTGGTTACTTTGCATGTGAATGAGACTTAAAAAATATTGCTTCTTGTGCGATGAAATCGCCGATTTGTTTGTTTGTTTGTTAATGGTACTCTGTTGTATTGCATGGAATTTTTTTTTCATTGCCTTATGCATTTGGTGAGAAAAACGTGCTTAATGGCATTTGTTATTGGAGGGGGGGGGGGATCATTTCTTCACATTTAGGTGAAATAACTTCTGGGGAAAATAGCTCACACCTCTTCTTTGATTTTGCAAGATTGATGCAAGGAATTTTCTCAACTGTTGGAAATATAAAAATGTTAAACCAATACGAGGAAAAATTGAAATTTTATGGATAGAAAAAAGTTTGAAAAGAAAGATCAGTATAGAATAGTATATTGATATTGCAAATGAACATTTTCAATATTAAAATGATGGTTAAAGCTTGAGTGGGAGTGGAGGTAACATCTCGATAACTTTAGACTGCAATGTTCATATTGAGTTTCATGTTCGAGTCCCTGTTTTTGTAAAACCTACCATGCCGCTCTCTCTGATAAATGCTCTTTGAACCAATCTCATTATTTGTCGTTGTTGAGAGATGAGAGAGGGACCAGCCCAGGTGTTGTCCTCTTTACTTGACCGTGATTCAAAATTTCAACCTTATGTTCCTTAGTGTTATGTTGATTTAAGCCAATTAGCGCCGCCTAAACTATAAATCGTAAACTCATAAGTTATGCTCCTAATGTATTTTTCATTTTCTATTATGTGACATTTCCTTAAAAAAATCAAATCTAAGATTTCAATTTAAAACAAATATATTTTGAAAACAAACCTTGAATGAATATGTTAAGCATCCTACATATGTCATGGAAATATGTTTTCAAAAAATGATTTAGTAGTTGTGATTATATCAATTTTGGCTACTAAAAATGTACTTTATAAATTATTGGTGTTTGAATAAAAGATTTCAAGTGTAAAAAAAGTCTTTGAAGATTTTGTATTATATGAATTGTTTTTATTTATATTCTTGACCTTGGCTGGAGTGAATTCCACAGTGAATGAAAATTTAAAAATAGCTGTCATGATTGTCCATTAAAGGTCTATTTTCTTTCAGGGGAAAAATACCCAATAATGGCTTTTTATATGCCAATTTTTGGAGAGCTTTTTGTGTGAAAGAATTGCAAATTCATCACGCATTGGCAATATTAGAAATTGTTGAAGGAAAATTGCCATGTTTTTCTACTTGGCATGTGTCTTTTGTTTCGATTTTTCTCCGAATCACGCAAATTGATGAATCTCAATGCATACTTGCAAGTTTCATTTGTTTTCTTTATCTTGAAGTACCTGTAATATTTACTCGTTGTGTTACGTCACTGCATTTCGATTATGTGTGTGTGGAGGGATTTTTTTTTTTTTTGACACGAAGGATATCATGGAACTTTTAAAACGTAATTTGTAACTCAGGAGATTACTTTCTTAACTTAAGTAAGGGCACCATAACCCTGAGATATCCTAGTAATCTTTTTCTTTCCCAGGGTTTACTGTCTGTGACAAATGCGAGTGACGCGCCCCGGGATATCTTAGCGTTTCTTTATTTTCGATCGTTCGCCTTGTCAAACAATGTTTGCTTTTTACTCCATTTTCTCAAACGTCTAAATCACAGCTTCGCCTTGTTTGGCGTATTATAGCAAGATTTGGCTGGCGTGCCATAAACATCAACTTTTGCTCACACACTTAACTATAATTTGTAATTTTTGTAACATTTGTTTTGAAGTTGTTTTATTTAACGAAGATGTTGCATACCACTTTTTGGTATTTCGTCCTTCCCTCCCCCCAATATATCGATAGCGAACCGGTACAAATATATTTAGGTAGGACAGAGTTAATGTTCATTTAAGTCCAGGTTTAAAAAAATCTATAAGTTTTTATAAAATAATCTAAAACCATACTTGATTTATATATGTAAATTCAGAGAAGCAATAATACATTAACAATACTTAAAAGTATCAAGATTTAAATTTAATATAAAGTATATGGACCACAATAAGAAAAGCCATGGCCTCCTTATCTATAAAAAGAAGTCCATTTCATCGCGGAGGAATCAGATAATATGTTATAAGGCTGGCTGCCTAGTGCGGAGCCTGTAATTTTTCCATTTTAGATGGATTTTCTTTTGTAAATATTTATTGAAAAAGTGTGACAAGTTTTTCATTCTAATAAAGTGAGGTGTGGGCAGGGCTAAAATAACAGAAAAGTTGGAGGATAAGTGACATGAGCGGAACTAAATCTCTTCTCTTGGTGGTCAATCTATGTGGATGGAAAATCAAATTTAAAAGTGTAACCCCATGTACCCATCCCCCCCCCCTGTTCCGCAAAAGGAAACTACGTTATTATATGTGCTCCAACGCTTAGCAGGAGCAATTAAAAAAATACAGTCCGTTGACTTAATTCGTCTTGTATATATAATTCCTTGTCTTTATTATTTAATACAAATAACATCTTTTCTTCTAATTAAATAGTCAATAATTTGTTAAAACTAATTAAAGATACGCAAGAAAAGGTACAATATTTTATTAATCCTTAATAGATAAAGTTGCTCTGTTTTATCTATTCATTAAAGCTTAACGAGCCCCACTTAACTTGCCAAACCTAGATTTTGATTTAAATATGAAATCACAGCTCAACGAATCACTTGTTTTGATTCTAACTATTCTCATTAACGGTAGCTTCGAAACGTAGTACCAAAACTTAAGAATAAAAACAAGGATGACGCCCCCCCCCGGGATACCCTAGCGATCTTTCTCTATTTTCGACTCTCTTTGCCAATCAAAATTTTGCCTTTTTTTCTATTTTTACATGTCCAGATAACAGTTTTACACTTTACTAGCTTTGCTCTCGCTCCCTGACTTTGTTTAGCGTAGCATGGCCACATTCAGCTTTTGCACTGTTACAAATCAATCACTCATTCAAACGTCTAGATCAGTTACACCTTGTTTGACGCAGCATGGCCACATCTGGCTCTTACGCCATAATACTTCATCAAACTTTACCATCACCACCATCACATCCACTTTTATATCACAATATCAGATTCAACTCACTTCACATTTCTATCATCTAATTTATCCTATCACGATTCAGTTTGATTGGGAATAAATTGTTATTTTATGCAATTCAAATTTACTGTAAAGTCCCTGAGGTTAGTGAAGAGAAAATCGCAAATAGCCCTCGTCACAATCTTAGATTTGACACATTCTGTAAATTTTAAAATAAGTCTCTCATCATTATGTAATATACAAACTTTTTGTGAAATTGCCGTGTCTTACCTGATAGAATTGCATCATTTTTTGGTCGGCAAAACAATTTCGTACGTATGACGCTGAATGATACGCCAGATTCTAATCTACCCCCCCTTTTTTTTTCTCTTGATAAGTTATTTGTATAGATATGTGTAACTACGAGTTACTTGCAAAAATGTTAATGTATCTGTTATTTACTGAAATTTTTTTTGTAAACATTAATTAACAGAAAAAGACGGAATATAAATCATCAGTTTCATCTACATTTGTTAATTTATTTGTGTATCTTTTATAAATTCAACTAGCGATTCAAAATATTCTTTTAAAAACAATTAATACGCAGTAAGAAATTAAATATTATTGTTTATTGAGGAAAGTAAATGAGTGAAACAGTCGTTTTTCATTGGATGTAATATGTAATGACGCAAGAACATTTTTATATTCCCAGCGTTTGCATTTGAATGAAAATGAAATCTTTTTTTTTTTAAAAAAAATTGTTTTAATAGCTTTTGAATTGCATGTCTTAGAACAATAAAATAATTGTCCAAAAACATTTTCAAAACTTATGTTACGAAATATTTAAAGTGCGACAACCCATCTATTTCCCTTTCATTAAAAAATTGAATTGAAAAAATAGTATCTTTTCTTCTATCTTATACAATGCTAATGCACCATCCGTTCCTGCAATTTGCATTATTCCTTTTCAATGTTATCTTTGCAGAAAAAAATGTCTTTTGTTATAAGCGACGGTTCGATTTCCTACTTCCTTCTGAGAAGCGGAGACACGACACACATTGTGCATTTCGGCGCAAATTGAAATTGCTCTTTTTATTTTTTTAATGTAGCGTATGGGCATCGATTTAATAGACAACTGAGAGATCCTTGTGCAGATGGATATTTGAACCTGTTTTCTGCCTCTCGTGTCGAACAGCATTTGGTCTTTTTTAAAAGATTGAAATTAAGTGACGTAAATCATCTTTCGCGCTTCCTTTGGAGGCTTGCTGGGTAGGATCGGATTATTATCAATTTCCTTAAAATAGGCGTTTTAATACAACTTTTTACAAAGTATTCTTTTACCCCTGAAAAGACCGCGGTAGTCTAGTGGTCATAGTCGGGGACTGGTAGCCGGCGGTTTCGCCCGAGTCATGAGTTCGAGCCTGATGCCATTAAAACCCGTCGTGCAACGTAACTGATGCATGTTAAATCTTCTGCAGCTCCCAAGTCCTCTTGATGGCGTGGTGAGGAAGTTTGGAGGGGGAGGTGGTAGATCAGGTGTCGTCCACGTCACTAATAGCCCTCGTGTTGCTTGCGCGTGCGATGTTGGTTAATAATTGCAATCTATCTCTAAAAACATTTCAAATTTTATGTTCTGCGCAATGGTGGGAAAGTATCATTGATGCCTACTTTCATGATTGGGCATGGATTTTGGTGATTAAAAAGTAATCGTTGCCTCATAATATATGTCGGTATAAAGCATAACTACGATTATGGCCAAAAATGAGGAAATATATAGACTTAAGGCTTGGTTAAGCTATGAAAATTCTATGATATATATGTTATTGATCATGAAGAATGTCTCAGAACTTCACTTAATGTTTTTTGTCATCAATAGTCCTCATGTAGTACTAGAGCGACGTTTATCCGAGCTATTTTTTTTTATTTTTTTGTAAATTAATCTTTTTTCCCCATCAAAACTCTTACTGGAGTCTTTGTGAAACACCTTTTCTTTAAGTTTCAACCATCACACTGAAAACATTTTGATTAATGGTTTTCTTTTCTTTTTTCTTTTTTTTTTAAATAAATATTTGAAATGATTTCCTCATCTTTGAATTCTTCTTGATATTTTTTCCATAGAGGTTGCACAAATATCTTGGAAATTTTTTAAATACTGTTACATATCTATCGCCTCTTAGAGCGCTTTGTTTTTAATGTTGAAAGCAACACTGAAAGTGTTTAGCTATAGCAATCCTTAATGAATGATGTATCTTGATTGACGTATAAGAGTTCATGAATCTAATATATTGATTATCGTATGGAAATGAAAAATGTGTTTCAAAAAAAAAGGATTCAGTTTCGGCCGTGTCGTTTATCGAATTTTTATCGTGTAAGAAATAGAATAGTGGCAGAACTAATTGCGTGTGTAAAGAGTTATATATTATGTTTACTGTATTCATAGCGTTCACACAGTATCTTAACTTTATTCTTGACAATAGTTTTCCAAGTTTTTGCGTAAGCCTTAGGTTATACTCTGTTTTTCACATCCATAGGATTTTTTGAATTCTGAAAATTCAAGGACAAATGAAAGAATGGGTACGTTCCAACATTCAAAGGGCAGTGACAGCGTACCTGGATAACATCCCAGAAAATGACATAGCAAGGACCTCTAAAATACTTTAGGAACTGTTCAAGATCAATATTTCATTTAGACGATATAATGCGTTGAAAACGTTATTTTTAATTCTTGGATAACTGAAGGGAATATTTTTTCAAATTGTGAAATCCCGTTTTGTATATTCTTTCTGTTTTTAAACTTTTTATTATTCCAATTTTATCTTACCTCTTTAAAATATAAATCGGTATTTCGAAGTTTGAGTTGTATGATTCTTTAAAAAAAATACTTTTTTTTTTTAACTAGATATTCTATTCTATTTTGCGCGTAAAATAAATTTTGTATTTGAAACACAAACTTTAATAAGCATGTAGCGTCATAAGTTTTCAATGTCGGTTTTTTGATTGAACATAAATTAATATAATGGGAAACTTGGCTTTTTAATGAAAGGAATTTGGATAAAATTTTTGGGGAATATCTTCGTTTCCTACATTAGTTATGAGAAATCAATTAATCCAATCGTTTCATCTTATATAATAATTGCCTACACAGCCGTAAGATTTTAAGCGGCCACGTAATTAAAAATTCTTCTGGAATTTATTATAGTAAAAACTAAATTACTTTAATACCTCAGTGTCTTTGGTACTGCTAACCATTTTCGAATGTTCTATTCGTTAATAATAGCAATTCTGTGTTTCTGCCTTCGTTTTGAACCTTTCGATCGTTACACAAAGTTTAGCCAAAGTTAAAATGCTGCTTTGGTTTGGCATTAAAAAGTCTCCAACTCGATTTTTCTTTTTCTTTTTTCCAAATAGAAAATGTCCTTATATTAAATATTTTTATTATGTTGTGTTACTACCGAGTACTTGGGCTCGAGACCATCCATCTCCTTTGTGGGAAAATTGCAGGGCTCTAAATGCATGTGCATTTGCTTTTTGAAGTACATTTGGGAGAGTTTGAGGAATTTCATGAAGGGAGTTATTGGGAAAGTATCATTTTTGGAAAATTTGATCTGAGAATTTGTATGACTTCTAGGTTGAAAGGATGCTTATTGAAGAAATTTTTTTCTTTTGGACTTGTGTGTGTGTGTTTTAGTTTTTAGTTTAGTTTTTTATTAACGTCGCACTAGAAGCAACACGAGGGCTATTGGCGACGGACCTCGTAATTTTGAACCACGGTCAAGTGACGAGGACGACACCTGAGCTGGCACCCCCCTCTCCTAACATCCACACCACGCCAACGGGAGGACTTTGGGCCCCGAACAGATTTAACGTGCATCAGCCCCGGCTACACGGAGGGTCTTTGGTGGCCAAGGATCGAACCCGCGACTGAACGAAAACCGCCAGCCGCTATCCACGACCTTGACCACTAGGCTACCGCGGCCCCGTGTGTGTGTTTTAATGCTTGCATCTTAGATCTGGATTTTCTCGAGCTTCGTATTTGTTGAATTTGTTTTTGACTTACGATGCTTGTTAACAGATTTTGTATAAGGGTTTTGATGTTTTATGAATGTTAAGTTTGATATTGATCCAGAATTTTTAGAATGTTATATTTTGTCTTAACCAATGTGTAACATAAGTGGATTTTATTATTCTATTTATTTAAATCAAGTTTCAACCCTTTCCCCTGATCTTATTCTTGTATAAAATATATTCTATGTTTTGTCTCCTTTAGAGTACAGCGAAAAAAGATTTAATCATTTTTCTCTTGAAAATGAAAAGTTGTATGTTCATGAAATGTTTTTAAATTTTTTATTGACATATTAAATGGATATTATAATCACTTGGATTTTCATTAAGATGGAGATATTTTTTTCTACCTGAACATATCTCTGTTTTCTCAGTCAGTTCTTTCTTTGAATTTGGATTTGAATTAAATATATTAAAGATATCCTTACACAGATACATTTTATATGGTGGTTCCCACGTACCGTGTTTGAGATGGAGGGAGGGGGGGGGAATAACGTTAATGTGCTGGAGGAGTTCAACGCAAAGAGATCAAAGAAAATAATAAAAATGCCAGTTCACCTTGACCTTACGCTCATTTTGGAGTCATTGCGAAAGTGTGAATGAATGACTTATTCAAGAAGAGGCGGAAGATAGTATGCGGAGTTAGTGTGCTTACTCGAATGTGTGTGTGTGTGTGTGATTTGCGAGGCCCTCAAAGCATTTTATGGTTGCTATCCGGGAAAAAAGTGTATTGACGTGATCTTCCTTTATCGATTCGTAATGCCTTTTTCGTGCTTAACAGTGTGTTTGTGATTGCCTGGATCGAATTCATATATTTTTTAAAAGCATAATTTAAAACTTCATTTTGTTTGATTCTTTTGTGAATTCTTTTTGAAAATGAAGCGAGCTATTGTTGTTAATTTTTTTTTCTATCAAATTATACTTATGAAGTTTACTTCAATGATTGATTCTTTAATAAAACTTCATTCTTAAAATTGATCTGGATGTGAAGTTTTCCTGGCAAGATTTATTCTATTCCTTTCATTTCGCGTTCCTCTGAAGTCGTTATAGCTTATGGAGGCTGGATTTAGAAGTAGTTATGTAGTCAATTTTCGTGTTTATTAATACTGATAAAGATGTACTCTCTATTTATCAGTCCTTTTTCCTCAGGTAATATTGCAAGATCTCCTTCCCCGCCCCTCAGTTAAGTGCGAGTATTGATTTAGTTATCTTTTTATTTCTCGTGGGAGTTTACTGTCTTTGGTAAGCATGGGTGACGCCCCGTCCGTAAACTTTAGCAACCCTTCTTGTTAATCAATTTTTTTCCTTTTTTTCTCCCCACATCTGGATCACTGGTACACATGTTTGGTTTAACATAGCCAGATTTGGTTCTTGCATCATCAACCTCAACTTTCACGCACTCACTCATCAACATCATAAACTTGAATATCTGAAAATTTATTTTCTGCGACTTTTAATGTATTAGGATTTAAATTTATAAATGTCCAGGTTAATTCAGAAACGATATAAATTTTGAATTATATTTTCGTTTCAGTTTGGAAAGCAATATTGAATTCTTGATTTAAAATTTGTTAAAATATCAAATATTCGTGAGAAAGTGAGGTCATAGTTGAGATAGAACAGGGATCTCCCAATTAATGTCTGCGGGGCCAATACTGGCCCACTACAGTCTTATTTTGGTTACATTGTAAAATTTACGGTGTCAATAAATGGTGCAATCAATTAAAAAAAAATACAGTAACGGACGTAAATAATAAGAATAAACATCTTAACTATAATAAAATATATGAAATTTCCTGAAAACTTAGAATAATTGGAATACATAGGCAATTCACACGATGAAATTGGAACATTCTAACTATGATTAATGAAATATATGTAGCGGTAATATCATCTGACAATTAATTGTTTGCAGTTTGGGATCTACTAGTGGAAATTATCAGCATCAACTTCAAATGCACATCAGTTGATTTAGATCTGTAATTTTTTTTTTTTTTTTTTTCACTTTGTAGAATGACGTGTCCTTGACACTTGCCCATAAGTACCAACCGAAATTGCGAAAAGGTTGGAGCCCCTCCCCTATGCTGTAGATACCCCACTTGCGGACAAGTACCGAGATGAAACTTTGGGGCGTAATTTTTAAAATTAGGGCCAAGACCTTGCTAGCTCATACTATAGAGATTCAGTGGAGGAGTCAGCATGAAACGTAGGCTAAAAAGTTTGGAGACACCCAGAGATAGAAAAACTTCCACAATTGTGTAACAATGACCTCGACTAAATAGAAATTTGAACTTGAAATCATTCTCAGTTGGAGTACATTAAATTCTGTAAACAAGCAACAATGCGATTGTAATACGCGCATCCATTTCATCCTTTTATTAACTTTTTAGCTCACTTAGTGTTGTATGTTAATTCAAAAAAAAAAAAAAAAAAAAATCGCGATTAACCTGTGGATTAATATGGCGCTCAAGAATTTTAATTAAACATGAGAAATAAAATTCCTATTCATAATTCTACATTTGAAGTAATAATCGCTACTGTATAACTATGTCCAAACTGTTCGATTAAGAAGCTCAAAAACTAAAATATTGGCTGGCTCACGTTGAAAGTAAGAATTAAAAAAAAAAGTTATGCGTACACATAAAACTGTCTTCAAAGCAGTCGATTTTTTAAAAGCCTGTCGGCAAGATAAAGAGCAATGTGAATAATTGCTGATCGTTCAAAATCATTTCACACGCTATTTATAAACCTAGAGTTATAAACTAGACGGCTAAGGGATTTTGTTTATATAATGTTCAAGCTCCTTCTTTAATCGAGCTGAACGCTGTGCTTTTTTAAAAATAGTTCGTGAACGGAATGAATTAACGATTCACATCCGAACTTATTCCTGCTGATTAAATGAATTTTATACTGGGGAATGTACATCTAATCGTACTCGGCTTATTCTTCGTGGGGTTCTTGGGATCGTTAATCGCTTTATCACGGCAAGGTGAATTAGTAAGGGGAAAGTTTGCTCTGCGGCATCCTGTTACCATTTTAATGATTCGGAATTAAATTGATTGGCCTTTTTGAAATTATTCCTATGATCATCTGCTTCGGTATTTTACCGAATGTTGATAGGGAAGTTGCGGCGGAGGCTGTTGAACCTTATGTGGAAGTATGTTTTCATCGGAAATGTGTTTTTTTGTTTTGTTATATATTCGCATGCTGTCATGGTGGTTATTATTCGAAAAAGGAAGAGAAATGTCAGTTATACGTAGATTACTCTTGTCAGTGAAGATTTTCACTCACGATTTATGAATTTTTTTTTATTTACCCTTTCTCATTTAGGTTTTTCTGATGAATGATTTCAATATTCTATTCGGATTTGTATTTTTTTAAATACTATTTTCAGATTATTGTAAAATCATTCTCGAAATCATAATGAGAAATTGTTTTAGTGGCAAAGTATTGAAATTAAATAATTTGTACCCCCCTTTCTTAACTTAATTTTAATTATTGTGAGGAAAGAAACATAAATTTATAATAGTAAAGAAACCAAATTATATTTTTGTAGTTTTTTTCTGATTCACTTGCAGCCTCATCCAAAACCAAAATATATTATATGGATTGGTTTAAAATTAAGTACTGTTCGTTATATTTTTAAAATACATTGTCTTCAAATAAACGGGAATATTCGTAATCATTTGAACTCGGAAACTGTTGTTCATGTGAAATAAATTTGTGTTATTAATATACAGACATTTCGTATTCCATTCAACATAAGACCCGTGTGGTGACCGGGGATGACAGAATAGTCTCACTGTAGTTCATGCATGTCGTAAAAGGCGACTAAAATGGGTACCCAGCGTCTGGGGGTATAGCCGAGCACCCTGCCCCTGGGGATTATATCAGGGGACCTCAGGGACTTGCCTTCTTCAGGTAAGTACGGGCATCATGACCCCGAGGCACCTTAGTGATCTTTTTCTTTCCCATGGGGTTTACTGTCTTTGGTAAACACGGGTGACGCACTCCCGGGATACCCTAGCGATCCTTCTCTATTTTCGACCCTCCTTCTTGTCAATCATTTTTACCTTTTTTTCAACTTCACGTCTAGACCACAGTTTAATCTTGTTTGGCGCAGCATAGCTATATCTGGTTCTTGCGCCAATAAACTTAATATTCACTCACTCACTCACTCATTCCATTCAACATAAAATATATCATGCCTTTCCCCCTGAATTATGTAAGTTTTGATTCAATGAAAACTGAGAAGCAAAATTTATGGCTTAAAAATATTGCTAATAGTAGTTTTTGACATTTTTGCTTCCGAAGATTGTGCGATTCATAAAATCTATCTCGCACACATAACAATTTCATGAATTCTGTCTCGCATACATTTAATAGATCGAGCGAAAATAACTTAATCAAATATTATTAGCAAGATTTATATTTAACTTCTCAATAATTGACTCTTTTATGGGTGAAATGATACTGATTTACTAATTATTATGAGGTTGGTATTAGTCCGGTTTTATATTTTGCAAGATTGATTAAATTAAAACCGTTAACTTAATCTCATTTTTCTGGCGCTTATTTCTACATATCAACATAAAATACAAGTTGGTGGCAAGAGTTCATTTGAAAGAGAAAAAAAAGTGTAATATGAATTAAAACATATCAATATTTGAAAAGGATTATTTGCCTCACCGAATTTAATGACGCTCAACATTTGCACCATAACCAAAGGTACTTGGTATTTTTTCTTCACGTGTTAAAGGAACAAATGTCTAGTGTTTCTGTTACGTGACAAATTGCAGTTACTGAGATTTAAGTGGAAATGCTTGTCATGCGGATGGGAAAAAAAATTCCTTTCCTTCAAATCCATTCAATTTAAGAAGACAGGGAAAATAATTATCTTCGCAGGCAACCTTTTGAAATCGACACGCGTTGCGACGAGAACACTTGAGCAATCTGAAGAGCTCAATTTGCCTTGTCATCATGATCCGTTCTTTTTCATCGTCTAGGTTGGGGGAATTCTTGTAGACTACTAATCTTATTTTGATGACCTTGCGTCCATCCTCTTCTGTTTTTGGTGTAATGATTTTGATTGCAAAGTTATAAATTACTGTCAAGATTTCGCCACTGATCTCACTGCCTTTTTAATCCTTATGATGCGTCATTATTGATTCGTCTCGTATCATTTCAGGTGGAAGAGGAAATTGGGTTCCATTCCGACAAAAAGCATTAAATCTAATAATGAGGCATTGTCGCAGAAAATAGATGCTTGCTCGAAATGTTTGTGTCTGGATTATAAACTAAGTACATTTCTTCCCACTTTTTTTTTGCCACATATTTGGTATCTCATTGTGATTGAAGAAGGAGGTGGATTTATTGTTCGTAATGCGTGAGTTGCTTTTAAGTGTGTTGACGTCGCACTTAAAAGCTACCGGCGACGGACTTAATAATTAAGAACCACCATGAAGTAACGAAGACGACACCTAAGGAAGCAAATTTCTTTTAAATTTGTCGAGGCTCTAAGTCCTTTTATTAGCGTTGTGTGGGAGTTTGGACAGTGGAGTACCTGCTTAGGTGTCGCCCTCATCACTCGACCGAGTGTCAAAATTATGTGGTCCATCGCCAATAATTTTCTTCTTGCTTCGAAGTGCGATGTGAATAAACTATAAGTTATTCAAATTCCTAATTTCTGGCCGTGCCTAGCGTGAGGACTTGTGCGGCGGAGATGATGCATGTTTAAGTTTTTAGTGGAACTCGGACTCACGACTGGATCGAAACAATGTCGTAGACACATTTTTGTGTTCGGAGTCCATGTCTTTTTCCAATGATTTAAAACTAAACGGTTCTTTAGGGCATGGCTTTAAATAAAATTTTTAAATTCAACATCATCCTGAAGCACATCGTTCAAATTCGTTTTTTTTTTTTTTTTTTTTTTTTTGAGAGCCTTTCGATGCATTGGGCAATGTATAAAAGTAAAACCAGCAACTTTAACAAACTATTCTTAACCAACAATTTTGCCCTTTGTCGCTTTTGCACCATCTGTGCATACTCCAATCCAATATTTCCATTCTAAGACCCCAGTTTTAAAAAATTCGTCAACTTTATATATATGTGTTCCCCTATTGCATGTTCTTTCAAAGGACGGAAAAATAACAATTCTTCTTCGATGTTTTCTGTATAAATATATCTGAGATGTATATATTAATAACTGAGCTAGTTTTGAAGATCATTTGTTTCATCCAATTGTATTGTAAATTTTGACTTTGGTCTTTGTTTAAATATAAAATTTGGACTTTCTTTATGTGAAATTGGACTTCGCTATTTTGAGAATTTCTATTGTCGACAGTGCCGTTTTACAAAGGAATTTTCCGAATATTTACTTCTGCAAAGTATTTCCGTTTTGATAGCTGCAGATAATGCAGGAACTTCTCCAATGGTGTATGATTTTTTACTTTTAACGATCAGATTTGAAACTTTGTATGATTGAAGTAAATATTTTTTGCTAATAGTCATCAATTTCTTAAAGTATTGTTTGTCTTTATTTGAAGATTTTAACGATTGTTCGAAGCATTCATTTTGGCTTATTGACCTATGAAGAATGCTTGGATTCAAGATGTCTTTCATTTTCATGTGGTTTCATTCTCTCCAAAGCCAAAATGTTACTGTTATTGCAAATTAAAGTAAGAGGCTATTCATGACTATCACAATTGGCTGAAAATAAAGCCAAATTTGAGTTGTCTCATTTTTTCGCATCATCGATACTCCTTTTTGATTACTAGATGATCCTTCTTAAAGAGACTTTGTAGAATTGCTATCTACGTTATTACCTTCGTTACTCAAGATCAACTATATATTCATCGGTAAAAAATAATTTTATAAAAAAATAAACTTTTATGATTCTTCTCTTTACTATTGAAATAAATATCAATCTAAGTCAAAGAAACTCTTTAAATTCA
>BMAW01071139.1:59861-84939 GCA_019974015.1 Nephila pilipes | reverse complement strand
TGAGCCGCTCAGAAGCCAATGCGGTTAAGTCCATTTTTTGATATTTTCTGAATTTTGGAAATTTTGATGAAATAAATAATAATCTTCTTAGTTATTAAAGAATTTACTCGTTGGTTACTTTTTTCTAGGTTAGACAGCCCTTTTTTTAATAGCTTCTGAATATATTGTATAATAATTTCAGAAGCCATTGTGAATAAGTCCACCTTTTATCAATATTTTTTCACATAAACTTTGAAATAAAAATTAAATTCTTCTTCTTCTTTCGATATTTGTTGGTAACACTAAAAAACAAGAAATTCATAGTAACTGTAACCGTTACTTCTATTTAGAATTTCTTATCTTTTTCAGCTGCCAAAAGGTATAAGTCCTAAAATTTTTAAGATGATGTCAATATTTCAATAAATACTTACGTTTTTATTTACACATCCTGTACATATCTTGTTTTTTTTTGCAGAGTTTACACCTCGAAAAAAGACTTTATACACTTTTCTAATTAAATTAATAAACCAAGAATTTTAAAAACTAATGTATCAAAAAGCATTAATTTTCTCAATTTTTGTGTTTTGGACTTAACCGCATTGCCTTCTGAGCGGCTCACTTATTGTTTTTAACTTTTAGCACCTAATACTTGTATAATTCAGACCAATCAAAAGAAAACAGAAAATAAAAGAATTAGTTTTTGAATTTTTTAGCTTTTTATATATTAAAATAAAGTGAAAATTTTGAAGTTTTTTTATATATTAAAATAAAGTGACATTTAAAATGACTTTAAAGAAAATTTCAGTGTTCAATACTCAAACTAAGATACCTTCCTAAGCCTATATTATCAAAATTATAGTAATTATTCTATATAAGGTTATATAGTGTATAATTAAATTTATAAAATGTCAATATATTTATTTTCTTCTGAGTTACCATGTTTTGCATATAATCTTAATTGTTGCCTATATTTTTGTTTAAAATGCCCTTTTGATAATGAAAATATACACTAACGAAACTTTCTTGGAAGTTTTTTCTAATTTTGAAGCCCCATAACGTCATAAAATTGTAATTCGCAGGGGAAATTAACTCAAAAACTTTCTTAGAATGTGTACTGTGTGTGTGTTGACCTCAAATTTTTTTTTTTATGCTTCGTCATGCTCAATCAATAGCTTGACTTTTTTTTCTGTTATTTGAGGTTTTTAAGGAACAGTTTCTCGAAATATGCATTAATTTCAAGTAAATTACTGTCTAACAGATCCTTTCTAAACATAAATAATTTTGAGTTACGACTTTTGATTCGCACATTGATATTAGTTCGGCTTTTCATGTTCCTTTAATGAATTTCTGTTTAAAGTAATTAGTAAACGAATCGATTTCTTGGTGGTTCATTTAGTGCATTCTTCATTTATTGGAGTCTAGGAAGTCAGATTGTCGTCAAAGCTAACGTTTCAGAAAAAAAAAAAAAAAACATCAATAGAATTAGCAGCTGAAAACATCCCATTATACATAAGACTGAATTTTTCATCTGACTTTCTCACGTTAAAGTACTGCAACATTTCTTACTCAAATGCTGAAAATGAATTCCTCCTGTGTTTTGAACTACCGTTTTCATGACGTAATACTCAAGTATTAAGAGCATCGATTGGGATGACTTTGAATACTAAGAAATTCTGGTTCTTTTTTTTTTTACTGAGATTGCTGATTATTCTAATGAACTAATCGCAATGTATTGCACTGTTAATTGATTTTTTAAAATGTCTTTAAATACATAATAGAAAATAAGAGCTAAGTCATATATTTAATTTCAATAATACAAATTTTAAGGTTTTAAGTGCCCGTAAAGGTTTTGACGACCTGCAAAGAAGGCCCCATAAGAATTAATCAAATGTCAGGCGTTGAGACGAATCTCTTGTATTTTTTATTTTTTTCTTAATACTTACATGTAATATCCTTTTACTAATCACATAAATCAGTGTGGACTCAATGTTTTCACTTTGGCGTGGTGTGGAAGTTAGGAGACAGAAGTGCCGATTCAAGTGCCTTCCTTGTCATTTAGCGTAACTCAAAATGACAAAGTCTATAGGTAATAGCACCAGTGTTGTTTCTGAGTGTGATATTAATAATTAATCCAACGAGTCAGTTGTTTTTCAGCCAAAATTTAGAAAAACATTTTTTAATATGCCGAATAAAATAAGTCAATACACAAAATCGCAAATTGTTGTTGTAATGTACAATATCAAAAATTTCAAAATGAATATTTTTTCCTTTGTAAACTGCAGTACAAGCATGATAGCGTATTGATAACGACATTTGCGTTTTCTCGAACATGATAAAAAAAAAAGAAATGTCGATCCTCGTCTTCCATTTGTCACATTCTCAAGTTCATGACTTGAGCAGGAAAAACCGTTTCTTGCGTTTTTGAGTAAATACCCATTTTTTACATACTTATATTTCAATAGTATATCTTGCAGAGTTGAAAAAATTAAATGCAATCCTGTAAAAGTAGCCGTTTGTTATCATGACTTAGATGTTCCTCTTTTTAAAAACTATAGTAAGTTCGATTCTCTAAACATAATAATATGCAATCTATGACCTTCCTACGAAAGACGGTACTGGATATTTTTCATGTGATTCAAAAGTTTTTATCTGTCCCAATGAGAACTCCTGTGAACTGAGCTCTCTGAACGGTTCTCAATATTTCCTCATATTTTTGTTGGCATATTTCATAAAATACGCGAAAGGATCAATGTTCGTAATGTTGCTTCTAAACGAAGTTTCCTTCTAAGGAAGAATTTTTTTTCGTTTAGTTTTTATTAAAGTCGCACTAGAAGTAACACGAGAGCTATTGGCGACGGACCTCGTAATTTTGAACCACGGTCAAGTGACGCAGATGACACTTGAGCTGGCACCTCTCTCTCCCGAACTTCCACACATCGCCAGTGAGAGGACATCGTCAAGATTTAACGTGCCTCAGCCCCGTTGCAAGGTGTGTCTTTAGTGGCATCGCGCCTTGAAAACACGACTCGGCGAAACAATGCCGTATCGCGTGATTACCACGGCCACACACACACACATAAAAATTCTGTAGATGAATAACAGAAACATCCCTCTCTCCTAACATCCACACCACGCCAACGGGAGGAATTTGGGTCCCGAACAGATTTAACATGCATCAGCCTCAGCTACACGGCGGATCTTTGGCGGCCAATGATCGAACCCGCGACTGAACGAAAACCGCCGTCCGCGATCTTGACCACTAGGCTACCGCGGCTCGCAGTGGTGTGGAAGTCAAGAGAGAGGGATTACCAGCTTAGATGTCGTCCTCGTCACTTGACCGAAGTTCAAAATAACGAGGACCGTTGCCAATAACCCTCGTGTTGCTTCCTGTGCGACGCTGTCTTTGGCGCAGCATAGCCTACTTTGTGAAATTTAATGGCTCAAGAGCTAGACACTCCCTAGTGCGACGTTAACAAAACAAATCGTGTCGGACGCCACAAAAGAACCGTGTGTGTGGTGGGGTAGAGACACTTAACATCTCTCGCAGAGCAACGTCCTCGCGTTAGGACATTGTGGAAGCTTTGAGAACGAGGTGCCTGCAGAACTGTCGTTCTCGCCGTTTGACAGAGGTTTAACGGCGCAGAAACCATATCTATGTATATATAAACAAGGTGTAACTGCGACTTAAACGTCTCAAAAATTGGGGGGGGGATTAGTTGAAGAGGGGTGTTCAAATAAGAGAAGGATCGCTATGCATGGGCATGTCTCCCTGGACAGGTAATAGTGTGTGAGTGAATGTAAAGTTTATTGGCGCAAGAGCCAGATATGGCTATGCTGCGCCAAACAAGATTAAACTGTGGTCTACACGTGAAGTTGAAAAATAAAAGGTAAAAATATGGTTGACAAGAAGGAGGGTCGAAAATAGAGAAGGATCGCTAGGATATCCTGGAAATGCGTCCCCCGTGTTTACCAAAGACAGTCAACCCCATGGGAAAGAAAAAGATCACTAAGGTGCCTCGAGGAAATGATGCCTGTACTTACCTGAAGAAGGCAATTCCCTGAGGTCCCCTGATATAATCCCCAGGGGCAGGGTGCCCAGCTATACCCCCAGACGCTGGGTACCCATTTTAGTCGCCTCTTACGACATGCATGGGCTACAGTGAGACTATTCTGTCATCCCCGGTCACCACACGGGTCAATGTCACAACACAACAAACATTAATTAATAGTAAATATCCTAATTCGCAGGCATAACAAATTCACTAACATAATTCTCTTTCAACATCTTCCTTCTCTCACTTACTCAGAACTGAAACATAACTCTTTTTTATTTCTTTTCCACATCTGGCGCCTAGCGCCCTCTGTCGTTAGTTTCAACAGATGAGGCATCTCTCTCTCCATACAAGAAGAGCAGTGTACTTCAATGACTGCTGGACGCGCGATGGCAGAGTTTTCAACTTTGTGTGATCGAGGATTGAGCCAAGAGGGAGAGCGTTTTATGACCCTGATCCGATTGGGCGAGAACGTGCCTTGTTTAACGGCAACATGCGCGGTCCGCCTACGCATTGATGAGTTGAGCATGACAAAGCGATGAAGTTCAGTCGGAGTTCCCGCGCTGGGTTACCGTTAATATCGTTGAAATGCAGGATTCCCTCACAGCCACGGAACTATCTCTCGCTTGCGCCTTTCAGGGGATGAATGGAAATAGGTTCAGCACATGTGGGAAATCGGGGAGGTGCGTTTGCTCCGTCGAGTAAAGTCCGGATTGAATGAAGCGACGTAACGAAACACAGTTCCGGTGATGCTCTGCAGAGCCTCCTCCAACCTGAGCCGCAATTCGATATCCAGCAATGAGTAAGAGGGAAAACACGGAGAACGACGAAGAGGCGGGCGTCAGGCACGACAGCCTCCGTCATTTGCAGATGTTCGTCACAAAAGTCTATACTTGAGTCAAAATTCGTTGAAAGCACAGCACTACAATCGATGTGGAAGCAATGTGATTTCTGCGCAGCGCTCTTTAAGGAATTCGTCGAAGCCTCTTTTTTAAAGTTTAGTTTGATCCGGTGTTCATAATTCTGGGACTCGGTTGCGTGAAACTCAATTTACTGATCCTCTCCGATGGCTTCCCAAAAATCGGCGGTTTTCGATCTCGAAAACCGCCGATTGGGGAGGACTTTGAAAAGTTGTTCACACCTGCGATATTGGGTGCTCTAGGTCTCCGACTTCCCAAACTTCGGAGCTTTTCGATTGGACTTGGAAAATCTGTTCCAACCTGCGGTGCTCTCGGAGGGTGTACGGCTTTCCCAAACTTCAGCGTTTTTTGATCTCGGGTTGACTTTGAAAGTACGTCCGGACTTGCGCTTTTTGATCTCGTGTGTGGATCGATCTTTGTTCGGATGTCCGGTACTCTGAAGGCCGGCGACCCTCCCAAAATTCGGCGTGTTTCGATCTTGTGTTTAGGGTCGACATTAAAAGGCTGCTCGAACCTGCAGTGCTCCAAGAGGCCCTCAAGAAACCCAGCGTTTTACGATCTCGTATTTTGGGTAAACTTTGAGGATGTGTTCGCACCTGCAGCACTCGTACAATTTTTTTTTTTTTTTTTTTAATCTCGTGTGGACTTTGAAAAGCTGTTTGGACCTACTACTACTATATAAGATGATTGACGAGCGTCAGTGATTCATCGCTTATGCTCAGTTTATAGGAGAATGCAATGACAGAAAACATTTAGATGGCGGCCCTCGGCGAAATGTCGTATTCGGAAAAACAATAGGAAAAGATAAAAAAAAAAAGCTGTGAAAACAAGCAAAAGAGAGGCAGTAATAATTCAGTAAAAACACTGCGTGTTAATGAGATTTTATTTTATTTTATCCCTTACATTTTTGCAGGTTACAACATTTTTTTTTCGGGGGGGGGGGGGCTGCTTGAACCTGAGAAATTTATGGCAATAGGATGACCGTATAGTATTACAAGTGTTATACTATACGGCCCTCCTATTGCCTGTGTTTTTCGATCTTTTGTGGTGGGTAGACTTTGAAAAGCTGTTTCGATCCAGTGATGATGGATTCGTGCGTCGAAGAAATTTATAATTATTATGTGCTTCATTCAGTTTAAAATGTCATTTTCCAACATTATCTATTTCTATATTTTACTGCACTCTCATATAATTTTAAGTAGATATTTATAATAATTGATCACTTTTGATTAAATCCATTTGATTAAGAAGATTGATGGATTGTTTGTTACCATCACACAAAGCAGCAACACAAGAGCTATTGATGACTAATCTCGTAACTTTGAAAATCCATAAAGTGATGAGGGTGATACCTCATGTGACATCTCCTTCACCAAACTTCCACACCACACCTCTGGACGTCGACCTGACTTAATGTGCATTGGCCCCACCACACGGTGGGCTGATTATAAAGAAAAATAAAGTGAATTGTTCAAAAAAATAATAAAAAATAAAACCATTTTGCAATTTTTTGCTTCACGTATTATCAAAATGCAGTATTTTCATGATGATAGATCATGAACAAGAAAATAGGTTATGAAACTGTTAATACTAACTCTAATTTAAAATGTACCCATGCATACTGGAATTACCTATATTAAATTCTTCGCAGTGAAATTTGGAGCCATTGAAAAGAATAGTAAAATGCTACAATTACGATTAATGAAATATAGAATTAGTTTTCAAACAGTTGGTAAAAAATATATGAATTTAAAGGCATATCTAAAAAAGGACGCGTTCAAATCTCAAAACTTGTGTGTAAACATTTTCGATCTAATTTCTTCCGATTCCTAGTTCTCGTACATACAAACATAATACATTGAATTAACGATAATTCAAAAAATATTACTAAATGAAAATCGATATTTAGGTTACCGAGTGCCTTTGGGAATGCTATAGTATAGAGCTCTACAGTTGCCATTTACATTTCTCATTGGGCAAAGTGCAGGGGTTGTCCAGAAAAAAAAAAGACCTTTGATCTTGAAAGGGAATTTCCAGCCAGGTATGGTTCTTAAGAAACTAAAATATGCAGCATTTCATTGATTTCTTTAATACTTTAAAATGCCCTATAATATAAATTTTACAATCGGAATATAAAAATGAAGCGAATTATTTCAGGGAGGAATGATAGAAATTTTAACTATTATATTGCATAACAATCTAACGATAACATTATTATTTTTTCCATAGTTTATTGCTGGAATAGTTACATTTTTGATGCGAATGTGTTAAAGGCAGGATATTACTATCTTTTTGGAAACCCTTGCTATTTTTTTGCAAGACGATGCTCCGAGTTTGATTCAGATTGTTGGTTCCGTTATGATTGGGAAGAAGGTAAAATTTAATGAACTTTCCAAACTGGGTGAAACATTTGATTCGTTTTAAAAACACAATTTCAGCTCAAAAGATCTCAAAAGAAAATAACGGTATAAAAAAATTGTTCATATTACCAGATCACTTCCAGCACTTGAATTTTGTTGAAATACAGTCCTGTATATATTTTGTCTATTTTACACACCTCTGACAAATAATGTAAAAACAATTTGATTTCAATAGCAAAAATCGTATTTATATGCAATTTTTTTGGGGGGGGGAGGGGGAGTTAAAATAAAATTAATAAAAATTATAGAAAAATTCCATTTCTGAAAGGGTATTTTCAGCTTTTAAAAAAATATCAACAGACTTTCTTTTAACAATTTGAAATTCAATTAAAATTTTTAGTCATACACCAAAATTTGAAAACAGAAATAAAAACAAAATAAGTTGTAAATAATTGATGAGCCTTGTAAACATTTAACAAGAACATGTTAAGATTATTATAGAAAAAAGAAAAAAAATACTCCCCGAAACATAATAAGTGTACATGAGGCATCACAAACAACAAGAAAATCAATATGATTACATAATCACATTAATCAAAAGCAAAAATATTTCATAATAAACAAACAGCAATGGAGAGGAGAAAAGTATTTTAAAGAAGAAAAATAATATATATATATATATATGACCATACAAAGTTTCCAAGAAAATTTTCAATAGATTAAATCCTATCTTTGGGTCCCAAATTTTATTCTCGAGTCCAAAAAGACAAATTTCAAAAAAATTAGTACTAAAGCTGTTTCGCATAATGTGAAAGAACAGAAAACAAACTGAGTTTCTTGGGAATAGACAAATTCTTCAAAAATAATAGTACGCTAACTTCTCTAATTTATATAAAGTTACACCTTTTATTACACCACTGAATCTGTATCAATCAATCTATCCAATATGTCAATGATAAAAAATATCTGACTTTAATACATAAAATGAAGTTATTTTAATTCACTAAATAATTTTAACTTTAAAGACATTGTACATTAAATAAAATTTATACATTATATCCAAACAATTAATATATATATATATATATATAATATGTTTGAAATAGTGTTTCATTCATTCAGATTAAAGGAAACCACTCAAGAGCATTTTTCAATTTCAGTATTCAAAATAATAATAATGAACAAGTAATGTAAAAAAAAAATTAAGTCAATTTCTACTTAGGTCAATAAAGAAATTTTTTATTTTAGTTATTTAGTTAGTTATATTAAGTATCGAAAGAAATTTTTTTCGTGCGATCTACACGCTTAGTCATTGATTGTATTTCCCCCTCAATTTACATCCTGCTACATATCTTATATAAGAAATTTTTTTTTCTCCTATATAAAACTAAAATTAATTATTTGAAAATCAAATAAAAAAAATTTATGCTTCAACCCGAAGACATGAAGATTCTACGCCGACGCTCTACAAACTTTGCCATAGCAAGACAAATGACATAGTAGAAGCATTGGCTTGTCGGTAAATTAAATTCAATTAACACTTGAAAAAACTGTATTAACATCAAGTGTCATTCTCTACAAGTTGAAGAACATGTATTTGAACTTGAGTGGATGAATAAAAAGTATTTTATTAACGATTGAAAATTTGAACAAGATATACAAATTTTTATAGGGAGATTGTGAGCTTATAGTAGGAATTGAAAAATTAAAACAATTTTTTCAAATTAATTTTATATCAACTTAAATTTTATTACATATGAAAATAAATGTTATGAAAATAAAATACTACAGCCACAGATAGTAAATACTACCGTATTTTCCAGTTAAGCTTCTTTTTCGGTATATTGATAAAAAAAAATATTGACTTTGGGTCCTCTTCAACAATTCTTCATATTTCTTTTTTCCAACCAAACCATTCTGTGAACTGTTCCTACCGATCTAGAAGCATTTAAAATACATAAATATATGTCGTACATTAGAAGCATATAATTACATTTTAATTCAAAAAAACAATATTCTTTTCCCTGTAAGTCGCTAAATTAATTTTGTTCATTTTAATTGTACATTTCTTTTACTACAATCAGAGAAATTGCTCTAAAAAAATCATGAGTACATGTATTTTTTAACTTTCCAGAGTACCGAATCTGAGCTCAAAGTTCATGAATAATACTTTTAAACAATTGCTGAAAATCATACCATATTTTGAAACTGTCAGTCGGAACACATACAACCGTTTTAATTCTCTGGTATGAAGTCATTTCAATAGCTGAACATAGCGATAACTTTTCAATAAATTTTGAAGCTTAGTTGAAAGTTTACATCTCATCTATAAAGAAGTTACTCTTAAAAGAAATTATAAATATAAAGGTAGGTAATTTTCTGGCTGATAAAAAAAATCAACAATCATAAAAAAAAATGACAATTTGTTGAGTTTACTGCACTCTGACTTCATATCTTTTATTTATTCCATTAAATAAATTTTGTTATGTCAAAACCTAAAAGAATAAATTTAAAATCGAATATTGAGTCAAGGAATTTGCCTGAATTCGTAATAATATTTACTCATTGTTCAATATGAGTGACAATTCTTTATTATTCATTTAAGAGCATGATTTAAAAAAATAAGAAATGTTAAATGAACAAAAAGAATTGTCACTTCGAATGGAACTAAAATGTAAGGATAATAATAGCATATTTACAAGCAGAAACAAATTTAAAAATTTAACAAAATAATGTATACGGAAAGAAAATAGAAGTATATAAATGCGAAAAATGTCCAAATCAAGTCATTGGAACAAAAAGCCCTGAATTAAAAAAAAGACACAAATAAAAGGTTAATGAACATAATTGGTGAAATAGACCAGTTGCTATTTAAATACATGAGATTAATTTAGAACAAGCAATAAGATTTTCTGATTAAGTATAGAGCCATTAAGATTTAATGATTTCTAGAGGTTTGATGTAGTGGAATTTCTGGGTATACGGACAATGAAACACATGATGCTTACAAGGGTCTTACAAGGGCAATTGAGATTATATATTACTTTAAATATATGTAGATATTATAAAAATGAGCCACGGTTAATTTAAATCCAGAAAACAAATGCGTTTTAATGGTTCATTAAGTGAGGAATTAATCAAGGAAGGGAAAGAAAAGAATATGTCCAAATCCAAAAGTAATTTTTCATTTCAATCAAGAAGAGGCAATGGGCAAGTATGCTCCCTTTCTCACAAGTAAACAACTTTAAACAGTAGTCTGCCACTTTAATTTTTATGCTGCTGGGTTTTCACTCAGAAAAGATTGAGAAATTCTCTATATTGCAAATATTTGTTTTTAATACTATAAATTTATTTGTGATGCTACACAAAAACAAATAGATGTTATATTGTCAGTAAAAATGTGAATTCTTTTATTGCTGGTTACTGCACACATGACAAATATCTGATGAAAATCTTAAACAAATAATATACTCAAGACAGAGTTATCAACAAAAACAATAGTAAAAACTTCTCTACAATGAGAAAATGTTTGATGGTCTACTTATTTATTTTTCATACATGTTTTGCATATAGTTCTTTTAAGAAAGATATTACTTTTCAAAGAACTTATTTCTATCTAAATTTCGTGTTAAGCATGTGTGTATAATTTCATTACTGCTGTTTACATCTTCTGATATTAAGTCAATAGGAAAAAAATTATGATAGAAAACTATAAATTTCCATTAAACTCCTATACATATACGAATTCTAACCATACGACAAGGAACACTGCACGCATGTTCATGTGGACTCCTTAAGAATTGTATTTTTCAAACATTCATCCTTCTTAAAGTTTTCACTGATTTAGGGAACTTTTTTTTCATTACTCAGTTACAAAATGAAGAAAGCAGGAAAAAGTTAATTGCAACAAAATTTTATGAAATAATCATAAAACACAATAATTCACAGTGTAGTCATAGTAAAAAATGCATTTTAGGTTAAAGTAGACTTTGATAATAATTAAAAAAATTGAAACCAGAATTATCTTAATACTTGAAAACTTTTTTTTCTACATAAAGGTACTTGTAACCGGTCCATTTGAAACAGAAATACATTAAATGATTCATATATACTCTTTTTGAAAATAAAAGATATACAATATACAAATGATTTAATAATAGAAAATAGCATTGTATACAGTATATCATACAAATGAGGAAATTCTTTTTCAATACAAGCTACATTCACAACAAGCACAATTTTTCTAAAAATATATTTTCTGAAAAAACCTTGTAGATAGAATTACGATAAATTTTCAATTATGTTTCTGAAGAAAACTTCATAATAATTTTTTTTATAAAATAAATTAGCAATTCTAAAAACATCGTCGGTAGGGAAAATAAATTGTGTAGATTCCCCATATGAGGATACACTTTACAAAGTTCAGTACATGAATTCCATCAACGGCACCTCTTGTATATGAACAATAAGCATCTAAAGAAGTAGATGTTTATTAATATGTAGTAAATAAGCTAAAAAATGACAAAAGACACACATAAGTAATTACCAAATGAGCTTTGCAATTCTGACAGGCAACAAAGGCCTCTGAAATTTTCTTCCCCAACCCACATCACCAAATGATGGGGGAGCAGATAGACAAGGTACCACTAGATTGTATCCACTCCACTCCAGCTCTTTAGAATTGCTGAAATGGATGAAAATTCATTTTTCTTTTGAACCAAACAGTTAATTTCATATTACTTGTTTAAAAAAATACTCTTTCTTAGAAAGAAAAAAAATAACTAACATTTGCAATAAATATTGTACAACGTTCACTGATTTATTTTTAGAAATATTACTAGAAATGTATTCAAATATATCAGAATTTTCTAAATTTCTTTATTGCATTTGTTCACATTCAATTCACTGTAAGTCACAATTTCTAGCTTATAAGCAATTAACTTTTGTAAATTAAGAAACCAAATAAACTTAAATACTTAAAAATAAAAAATCACTTAATTTAATAAGTTTAATACTGGTCCTTTTGTTGTCCACATCAATGATTCCTAGAATTCAATCTGATGTACTACTCTATCATAGAAAAAACCCAAATGTAAATCCAAACGTGCCCCAATACATAACTTCCACAATTACATTTTCTGCGAAAAATTTCGTTAAACTTAGGACATCTACTTGTAACTGTGCTTCAACTGACACAAACACTGATCATTAATATAGGAGGAGTTAAAAGTTGTTTGACCTCATTCAGTTTGAAAAGTCTAAAAATGAAGCTCCAAAAATTATTTTAACAGAAGGGCTCCTAAATCAATACTTTTGTTTCAAGTTTGAACAGTAAATTTTATTGTTTTGCTTCAGTGCAAAATAAAATTGTTATTGATAATTTCAATAAGTAAAGCTCTCGGTTTATATGAGTAATAAATATTTTACAAATCTTAATGTACTTTTTTAAGAAAAAAGTTCATCCAATTTCTAAGTCAATTAAGTTGTTCCATCCAACGATTTAATATGTTACATGTCAAAGGAAGAGAGTTCATAGGTATATGAAATTATTGTCAAACAATAAAATCTTCAAAAAATATTTTTCGTATTTCGCTGTTTATGTGTTACCTTGTTTCTAATTTTTTGTTTCGCAGAAGAACGCACATTACTAAAATTGAAGTGTAATTTTTAGAACGGAATATTTAGCGAACTTTCATATTTTATAAACGAAAGCCTTTAAAACAAAAATAGGATATTTACTGTACATTTTTATCTAAAATTAAAGTGTATTTTAAAACCTTTTTCTGAATTTCACTTGGTGTGTGTCACCAAATTTTCGATCGTTAATTTCACCTACTTCCAATCAAGCTAAAGCTTTGAAATTTTGGGAATCGTTCGTACTCGCCTATCAATGCAATATTTAGACGTTTGCGACAAGTTTTAACTCATATATTTTTATAAATAATGCAGTTTAGCCCAATCACTTGGCGCAATTTGAATAATTGGCACAAAACTTGGCGTTTTTTTTTTTTTTTTTTTTTGGCTGAACGTTAAGTCCGTAAAACGGAGCAGGGTAGCCACATTTGGCAAAATACCGCCAAATAATTCTTGTCGCCAAGGGTGGTAACTGCATTCCAACGATTTAATTTACCGGATGAATTAATTAATTTCAGTTAGTTTTAACGTTTTTATGTATTTCACTTGGTGTGTGTCTGTCTGTGTGCGTATCAATGTGTCATCAAATTTTCTATTGCTAATTTAACCAACTTTCCATCAAGCTAAAGCTCTGAAATTTCGGGAACCGTTCTTAATTGCCTAACAATGCAATATTTAGATATTTGCGACCAGTTTTAACTAACATTTCAATATTTTTTTTCGATAAACTTTGCCACCATATAAAAACGTTGTTTTAAAAAACGTTGGTTTTTATCTCGAATTATTTTCATACGGTTTTGACGCTCGGAAACGTACGAATCAAAATTTGTTTGTAATTTTATGGTTTTTGACTTCAGGTAAGAGAATGAATCGAAATCAACGTCCTTTGGTTTAAACTAATATATATTCACTAATTTATTGTAAATAGATCGATTTTGTTTCGGAGCAAAAACATCGTATCGAAAACCAAAAAAAATTGATTTTATAATAATAAATGTTTACAAGCAGTCAGTTTATTAGACTCGAAACTGTACGCATTACTTGTTGCATACATCTTCCGTTTTTAAATAAGTAAGCGGGATTAAAAACAAGTAATTTTTTTTTTTTAAAAATTCGGATTGTTTTCCTGATTGGTTTTGTCGGTAGCATAAAAACTATTAGAAAACCAACAATAACTTCAATTGACAAAGCACATTTTCTACTGCAGAAGTAAATATTATTTTATTGCAACCGTAATCTATCCACCGCGTGAATGGACGTTATTTTTTCCCCTTTCACCCTCATTTAGTTCAAATTATGGAAAAATTCTTTATTTTCCACAAGATTCGTCCCGCCATTTTTGTAGTTTTGAGATTCACATCTTTAATAAATTATAACGATTTCCACTTCCCAAAAAATCAAACACAAAATCTTTTTAAAAATGGTTACGAAATGTCTGTGACGAAATTGAAGACTTGATATCCAGAGTGTGATGAGGATGCACTCGACTTCAATCGCCTGTTAGTCAACCACTCTCCGGCATTATTGTTTTTAAATCAAAATTCAATAGAAAAAAATACATTGTTCTTAAAAAGCAAGGATTACAAATGATATATTCTAAATGCAGATCATTTGAAAGTCATTCTGAAAGCGCCAGCCGATATAGTGTAAATACTTTTTTTCTACAACCCATCACTGATAATTTATTGATTCGCGATATGTCCAAAGAAAAAGAACTATCCTTTTGTGAATGGAAAAAAATAAAATATGTTTTGAGTTATATTTTTATTTAGCTACAATTACAGAGTTTGTAGAGAGAGTTGCTAGCTCAGGTGTTGTCACTCGATCGCGGATAAAAATGACAAGGTCTTTCGCTACCAGCCCTCGTGTTGATTCTGAGTACCCCCCCTCCAACGTGAATCAATCAATCAATCATTCAGTCATACAATTACAGAATGAGCCCAAACGAAGTTAATTTGAGATAAAAGTAAAATGTGTCAATGTCACAGAGAAATCGTATAACTTTTATCCTTTCACCTAATCAGCTTTTAAATCATATGAGCATGCAAATAAAAACTTTATTTTCCCTTTTTTAACACTTTATTTTTCGTATAATTTTCCCAGGTCAGCAAAGGGCTTTTTTTTAATTAACGAAACTTTTTTTTGCTTTTAAATCTAGCAAGCGATACCAAAGTATAAGAAAGGAAGAAATGTTTCGACACATGCCCCAGAAATTGCTGACATAAACCAGATCAAAATGAAATCATAATAATACGCGTATGGACAGACGGGGAGTTTAATTGAAACATAAACACTTCAGAATTGTTTTTCAAAAGAGGGAGTTCGGCAAAATATAACTGAAAGTTCTGCCTGAGATTAGCTTATAAAAAACATGTTTACTTAATTGGCACGAATATTTTAGGAATACCGCCATATATCACAAATATAAGTTACACTTTAAAAGGGAGTTTTTTATTATGTTATATATGACCAAGAAACACTTTCACCGAAACAAATCATTTAACTTGTTATCGGCCAAACTAATATTTTCACACTCACACAGAATACCAAATCCTTACCAATAAACATCTTTTCAAGATGCCTTAGTGACAACCATTGCTGTTGTTTTTTGAAGACTGATTTGAAAAGAAAACAGAGAGGGTCTTAAACAGTAATCGGAGCGAGGAAATATAAGAATTGCATATCTCTTAAAAGTGGAGTGATTAAATGTATTCCATTATTTAATAAGACGAAACGAAAGAAAACATGTCGATCGCCTAAAGAATGAATTGTTTGCAAGCTTTGGAAATTAAGATTGCAGACGATAATTCGTTTCAGTTTTCTAATCTCGAAATAAAGTTCTTGGAAAAATGTTAGTCTTTCAGCAAATGCAAGTCACGCATGTTAAATAAAATCAAAATATTCGATTCACAATAATCGGATAACTTTCGTGCAGTTACTATGGAAATTAATAATTTTATTGCTTTTGAAGTTAAAAAAATCTTCTCATTAAGTATGAAAGAATAATTCAAATTATAGAATTCTCGACAACTATTTCAGGGGTTCGCGTTCGAAAAGTTAGCAATTCCAAAGTAATTTTTAACATTAAGTTGCTTAAAAACAGGCATTGTTTCTGCTCCGTGGATGAGAATATTTCCAAGAAATGGAAAGTCCACATTGACCTGAACAGTAAATATGGCGCTGCATATAATTTGATGCAAAAAATTTATTGATCGTATGAACTTTCCAACAACATGTATTTCATTTCTTCCAATCTTAAAAAACTTTCTTTGACCTAGAACACTAAGGCACACTCAGATGCCACAGAAACGTCCGGTGCCTCTCCTATTGCATTTTCCCCACAAAGCCAATGAGCACATTTTGTAAAAAAAAACTATATAATACAGGATCGACGTTCACACGGTATTTCAGTTATAAGACTTCAATTAATTTATACAACATTTAGTCATAATACTAGACACCCGCCTGCTATTAAAGAAAACATGGAAAGAAAAATGTATCACATTGCATCTTTCAGAAATTCTTTCAAAATACATTAAAATACATCGAAAGTTCAGATAAATACTTCTCTATGACGTAATTCTCGTAAGAAAAATATGTTTCAGAAAGTAAATAAAAAATTAATACATTTGTAGATGGTAATACTTGAATTGAGGATTTTTGTACTTTTAGAGATCACAGAAGGAAAAGAGAGATTACCGCGTTATTAATAATTCTTGTCTTAAGAAATAAGCTGCTTCCTTAAAAATTGTTTGAAACAAATAATTGAAAAGTCATTTCAGTAATAAATCAATTAGGTCCATAAAATCGGTCACAACACATTGATTAATAATTTATTAACGTGAAACCTTAAAAGCGACGCGATGGTTATTGGCGTTGAATTTGCACTCGTGAACCGAGGCACAATGATTAGGACAACACACACCAATTGGTGTACGTGTGATAACAGTGAAAAGGACAGGTCAAATCCAATTAAATGAAGCACGTAACAAGAAATTTGATACATGTGTAAAGCACACCTTCTCATTATAACTGCTAAAATAGAATAAATACTTCATCTATGAGCATTTAAAAGATAATTCAGTGGAGTCAAAAATTAATTTATCTTTTAAATGCTACCTTTAATTTTAAAATAAATCCTGTTATTTTATCCGTGATTTAATATGTTTCTTGAAATTGTACACACACATTTTTCCGATTTAATTACTATTCTCTCACAACCAGATTTATCAAATGTTGTCTTGTTGATAATTGATTATTTATTAACGTTACACTTGTAAGTTATACAAGGTTAGTGGTGACAAACCTCGCCACAAGGTAGAGTGACGAAGATTGCACCTTAGCAGGCATTTCCCTCTTAAACTGCCACACCATGCTAGTGGGAGAACCGGGTTACTAAATTTCACGAGCATCAGCCCCCTACACGGCGGTAATTTAGTTGTACCAGGTCTCTATTCCTCGATTTTTTTTTCTTTTTGAATAATACGATTTGGAAGCATCCATAAAATGTTTTTGAAAACATATTGCGCTTATTTCATAACAGGATAATATTCTTTTCTGAAGAACAAAGCCTTAAAAGAGGTACGTATTAAAACTGATATAAAACCTACTCCATTTCACAATTTTCAAATACTTTTTCAGTTATTAACATTAACTTTTCTTTTCCAATCTGTGTCATCATCATATCACTGCTTTCAGCATTCCTATGGTGTAAGTATAATCTTACAAATATCATTTTCTTTAGTAGTAAAAGCATTAAATGTTTCGTGTTTATTAGCGTCGTCTGTATTGGTGATATGTTTGTTATCGCAAAACATAACTTCATGTTTTGTATTTAAAATGTATTAGTTAATTGTAAAAAAAACTGCTATGAAATTAGTTTAAAAATATTAACTTTTGTTTATGTGAAATATACAAAGGGAAATTTTTTATAAGAGCACGTTAAGATAATTGCTCTATCGCAGATACAATACTAATTTTGCCCAGGATTACGATAAATAACCAGACGATTAAGTGGATCCAATTTTACATGGAATTCGTACATGAAATACGAACTATTTTCAATAATGTTTAACACTATTTGATGTTACCTAATGTACATGCAAAGTTTTTTCCTCATTATTATGAACAATTATAATATTTGTTCGGTATATATATATATATATATATATATATATATATATATATATATATATTAAAACACTCACAATTGTAATGTTTATTAACTCAACAGTATGATTAGAAAAAGAAACCAAAAAAATCATTTTTTTTACTTCAACAATTAATCTGTGCGCTCTCAATAATTTTTAAAAATCTTATTATGCCCTTAGTAAGAAAAGAGTTACTGACACCCGATTTATATAACAATTATTCAATTCCCATTTCTTTACGAATGGCATGAAATTTTATGATTTTGGATCTTTTTTCGTAATATATATAGTGAATCTCAAATAATTTAAAATCAAACACATCATAATGTGCAAAGTGTGTACATAAGGTTAAATAAAAAAAATATTGCATGACTAAAACTGTACGCGTTCTTGAAATATGGGTACATATATTTCCGTTAATAATTATCACAAATCTTTTTTTCCTAAGACTTTTCATGGAAAATCAACTTGGAATTATTTCATAACGAGCTCATTTAATCCTACCTAATAACTGAATTTCAATGCTCTTTTATAAAATGATGAAATACAATTTAAGTGTGATAAGGAAAATAAATTATACCATTCAAGCTGTCCGTTAAGTACCGCTAAATTTTTAATTCAACATATTCCGTTGTATTTCATAAACTCTACTATTTTTAGATATTGTTGTTATAAAATTATTTTTAAAACTTTAAAAAAAAATCTATTTAAAACAAATGACACTAGCATTAATATAAGACTTTTGCCTTTCCATATATTTGACACCAAAACTTTAAAAATAGTTAACAAAAGGTAACAAAAACTAGTGCTTTTACTTTAATTAGAAATCACATGTGTTAAGAACATATATGTTAATATAAACAAAACAGTATATATGTTAGTAGAATTTCTGAAATAAAATAAATTAACATAAAATTGAAATACGTGTAATATGTAGAAAGAAACCTTTACTCACGATTCCTTAGAATATCTTAAAATCCATTTAGAGAGGAAGGAAATCCAGAAGTTTCATAATTTCTAAAGGAAAATGTAACTAGCCAGCAAATTACACAGTTAAATTTTACTACAGCAATTATACTTTGGATAATACGCAGTTATTTTACAATGAAATAAGTCACGATTTTCAACCAAACAATAAATATCAACTAAATATCTTTCATTTAATTTTTTTAATTTAAATTTTTAATAATATTTTGAAAATTCTTAATTCACTATAACATATATCCAGAATTAAATCACAAATTAAATTTACAGACTATATTTTAATTTAACTGAATATTTATTTCGAATAAGAAAACTTTCATTCCTTTGAGCAAATAATTTATAAGAGTAAAATTTTAGCTTCCATTTCGAAACATAGATTTCATACGCTCATAATAACAGTAAATTTAGGAATATCACCTTAATATTTGTTTAATAAATGAAATGAACTGAATGTTTCTAATATTTGTATACGTACAACAAATTTAAAAAATAAATAAAGAAAGAAAGAAAGTGCGTAAAGTATACTTCATTAATCGTTTTCAGATAATTTCTGTACAAATATTGTAATATAAAAAGAAAAGAAAAAAAAAATTCTGCAAGCTTTTTTTTCACAAGACAATTTTCTTCTCAGACATAAAATTCTCGTAAGCACTATAAAAACTAATGTCCGAATACAACATTTATGCGAATAACATATCAAAAATACGAATAACAAAATATCATACACATAAACTCAATAATATATGTTGAAATCTATATGATAGTTCATTGTTTTTGCACTTAATCCTTCATTATTTCTCTAATAAATTACTTAAAATTACTAATAAAATTACTACTAATTAAAATAAATTACTTAATCTCTGATTTTTTAAAGGTCTACACTGATTTTTTTTGCACTCAGAATAATTTTAATTAAATCATTTTAAGCATTTTTGTTATTTATTTAAACAAATAAGTAAACACACAGTAGTTTCTTAATTTAATTTGAGAACAGTTGTATGAAAGCATATTCCCATTATAAATGATAAAATCAATCATCAAAATTACGATACACGACCTCTTTTTTTTTTAAGTTTTAATGCAAAACTAACACAGTTCAAAATTATTAAATATTTAAATGTTGAAATGAATTAATATTAACATATAAGAAATGTAAGCTTTTTCTCACAACACATAATGAGCAATTTTTGGCAGAATGCGTGTGAGCATTTTTTTTACTCGTTAAATATAATAAAACATCTTATATTAATATATTTTGATTACTATATGTTAGAATGATTAAACAATTAAAGTTTTTAATTGTATATAAATATAGCTAGAACTATTAAAAATTCATATGCCAGATTCATACGGATAATATTACTAAGTTTTAGACGAAACCCGAAATAGTTTTTCTTGGTTTTATATTTTCTGAATATTAATTGAAAAAAATGAAACATTTAAATAGAAAGAGCAAAGATCATATAAAAAAATAAAAAGATTCATTTTTTGAAAAAAAAAATGAATTATAGTTGTACTAAAAAACATGAAAGGATTCGAGGAATATTTCTCTATATATCTTTGCTGAAATATTTCAGTTGCAAAAAAACACAAATGATAAAAGAGAGAGTGTGGCAATTTTTTAAAATTTACTGTGTAGTGGTAATGTTTTTACTTACACAGTCATTTTATCAAAATTAATTCAAAATATCCATTTTGTACATTAACAACATTTCCAATGCAAGCGAAAAAGCTTTCGAATTTTAGGAAATTCTAGCTTAGGTATCAAAAGTAAGACACATGACAGAACAAATAATAATAAACTTACCATGTTTCTTAACAAAACGTGACGAAAGCATATTTAACAGAGTTCTGTACAAGTACGGAAGTTACAAGTATATTTCCATTATAAATAATTTCTTACAAAAGTTCGTTACACCCGTCTCGCGTGGAAGCAAGTCGCTACTGGCTGGTTCTCGATGGGATCTACCTCAATCGGCTTCCCAGCGGCGAACCCCTGCAGTCATTTCTCTCTCTCTCTCTCTTTTTTTTTGCCTCAATATTTTCGAACTACTTTCTTCCTCGAATGTTTTGATAATGATTTTCCATTACTAGCCAACAAAGGGCTTTTTGTAACAGATTATGTGAAATAATAATTTAAGATAAACAGCGCATTACCAAAATTAAATTCCACTTAAATGTTTTGTTTCATTTAATTTCTTTTAATTGTGATTGTCTCTAGTAATTTTTCCAATAAAAATAAAAACAGAATTTGTTGATATAACTTGATCTCTATATAATCCTGATTCATTCCATTGATTGGAAATTCGTCAGTATCGGAACGTTGTTCTCAGTAATTATATTCCTGATTAATTTCTTTTTTTATTTAATTAGGAGCTCAGGAGTACGATCACAAAAGTATAGTAGGTTCTATGAAACTGCCGAGATAAAACACGATAACCTATAACTAATTCCATACATTTCATATATGCAGTGAAAATAATTGTATAGTGTTTTCAACAGTTTTCAAAACATATATTGTTTTAACTTTTCTTTTCTCCTTCCTTCTTCCACTTCTTTTGTTTTTTCTAACTTTTCATCTATATTTCCTTCTGGATAATATTTTATTCACTTATTACGACTGAGAGTTTTTCATCCAATACTTGAATTGCTATTAATGAATGAACGTAAATAGGTTTTGTTCAACATATTTTTCCTTCAATAAGAGGAACAATCAAGAAAAAAAAAAGAAAAAAAAAACTACGACTTGTTTACATTTAAAGTCAAAATGTGGCCATTTTGTTTAAAATACTTGCAGATTTATGATAAGCCTTTAATTTTCACATAAATTAGCATTAAATTAGTTTACTTTTGTTTTTCTCCCCAGATATCTTTATTTTTAAATGTATGAAGTATCTCATTTTGAATATAAAAGACAAATGTACTTTTAATATTAATTATATATATATATATATATATATATATATATATATATATATATATATGTATATAAGTACATTTGTCTGCATGTTGGTTGCACTGCTTCAAGCATTAAGTTGTGACTTTCACCTTATGTACTGCAACTATGCAAAATCCATTGAACTGGTGGCAATAGGAATTTGAACATATATATGAGCCGCTCAGGAAATAATGTGGTTGTTCAAAACACAAAAAAGAAAATTAATGTTTTTGATTGCATTAGCTTTTAAAATCTGGTTTATTAATTTAATTAGAAAGGTATAAAGTCTTTTTTTCGAGGTGTAAACCTGCAAAAAACAAGATATGTACAGGATGTGTAAATAAAACGTAAGTATTTTATTGAAATGTTAATGATGCATCTTAAAAAAATTTGAAATAATAATCTTTGGCAGCTGAAAAAGATAAGAAAATTTATGTAAAACATTTATTGTCATAAGTTTTAGTTTATTCATTATAACAAACATCTTCTTCCGAGTTATTTAAATGTAAATCTTGATCTCCACGTGTTGTTCTTAATGTCCTGTAAAAGTCAGTTTAATTGAGGTATATTTACAAACATGATGTCTTTTTTTTTGTTTCTCTTGAAATTGTTCTTGCCATTAGGGATATAATCTAGGTTGAGTTATATTTTTTAAATTTACTGGCCTACCTATTTTTTTTTTTTTATATCAATTACATGAAAGGTATCATCCCTGGTCAAAATTATATTTGAACTTAATGATGCTTTGGGTTTGACCTTTCCAATTTTATCCATCTCATAGTTACAATTGACTGTTAGTCCACTTGTTGATTTTTTTTCTGTTGGTAACATCTCTTCAATGGTTTTGTGGAAAGAAACTCCCCATCTATTTCGACAACTCTGAAAGGGTTCTTCTTTTACTATTTTGTATTATAAGTGATACCAGTCAGGGTTATAAATACACGGAATTTTTTTTTGCATGTTTCTATAACTGCAAAATCAGCATCATTTGGGCAAATAATCAGCCCACTTATCGTAATTTAAGTCAATTGATTCAGCTTTGGTTTCTTCACTTGAACCAATTTCAGTAAACTTAACAGGTTTTTGTATTTCTGATTCTGTCCTGAACATGAACTTGAACACGTTATAATTTTTTTTGAAAATCCTTTGCGTATAATTCTAATGTAAGGCTTAAACACGATGACACTTGTGAACCCCGCGATGTTTAAGTTATAGGCCAAAACATACATGTAGCCCTTGTTAGTCTTTAAACGGCAAACCAAGATTGTATACATATAATTTTCTCTGTAATAAGCCACTGATGTGGATAGTTTTAGTTGGTAATGTTTTTCTAAATCAAACTAAACACGTGGTTTCGTCTGAAGCTCTTAATCGATCATTAGCCATACTATTACGGTAAGTAATTTCTGTATTTCAGTGTTCGTCACTGCGTTCAACTTCAGCTGCATTTTTTTTCTTTCATCTATTGTAGATTGTTTTTTTATTACCAAATAATCACATTTTGCACAAGTATCTTGAAGGTTGCTTAAATGTGTTAAATCGAAAAAATATATGGTACAAAACTTTTTCCTTTACTGGTACAATTTGTTCTTCATTACATTGTTCGACATATAGGTTATACATTTTTTGCAATAAAGGTCTGAATTAAGTATCTGCGTCTGGGGATTATGACTTCTTGTATAATGGCTTTGAAATAGCAGGAAAGGAATTTTATATGTTTTCTTACATAGAATCATCTATGAGCTACCTGAATATGTTATTCCCAGTGGTCCTTCAGATCTTCCTTGAACAGCAAATTATATAGTCGCCCGTTTCTATTTTGATATGTTTCATAAAATATTTTTTTGCAACACCTCAACATCTTGGCCGTTAAGTCTAATAAAATATTCAAAAAAGACTGAGATCTTGGTCCCTTTGGTGTTATTCTGGTCGTTGTCTTTGATAGCATGAACTCTAATTAACCTAATTAAAAAAAAAATATTTTTGCTTATGATGATCAAGTGTAAAAATTTTCATCGCCTGTTTTTTTGATAAAAGGTTATCTTGCGATTTCAAGTTGTAAACAGTTACAAGGTTTATTATCAAATTTCTTTGCAGGAATTATTCTTTTATTTCTATTTTGATATTGTTTACCTTGTATCCTTTTTTTTTGTTTTCAACATTTCTAGACCGTTTCCCCAGGATTCCTGCTGCGTTTTCTACCAACTTTTCCGTTATTTTGATTATTTTCTATATCTTCGTTATCTGACGGTGTATCAGAATCAATGGTTAACTCTCTTAAATTAGATGAAATATCGTATCACTTTTCACTTTGTTCTATTTCCATTGATATTTTTAGTTTTTATACCCTTACAATAAATATTGATAGTTATTAAAGAAAATTTTTTTAATGTTTTTGATAACACAATAATTTTCGCAAACATCTAACGTAATACTTTGTGTTTTGACGCACATGCATAAACCCAAACAATTTAATTAGAAGTAACGGTTACAGTTAATGGTGAATTTTGTTTTTTTCAGTGTTACCAACAAATACTGAAAGAAGAAGAATTTAATTTTATTTCAAAGTTTATGTAAAAAAATATTGATAAAAGGTGGACTTATCGTATTTGAAATTATTATACAATATATTCAGAAGCTATTAAAAAAAAGGGCTGTCTAACCTAGAAAAAAGTAACCAACGAGTAAACTTTAACTAAGAAGATTATTATTTATTTCATCAAAATTTCCAAAAATCAGAAAATATCAAAAATGGACTTAACTGCATTGGCTTCTGAGTGGCTCATATATATATATATATATACATATATATATATATATATATATATATACATATATATATATATACATATATATATATATATATATATATAATCACACTGACAAGGGTGCACACAAGTGTAATAATTCCGTAAATGGGAATAGTATTTTTTTATTAAGTTAACGCAGTTCTACAATATTGAATTTGATTGTATGATATTAATATAAGTTAAACACAAATATTTATATTGATAAAAAATTTATTTGCTTATTTTGTACCGTATTAAAACGCTTGGCAAAA